>JAKJMR010017869.1:1130733-1175352 GCA_024449315.1 Daboia siamensis | reverse complement strand
AGGACAACATCAACAGGGAACCTCTGACAACGAGTACATGTTGCAGATTTGCTGCAACACAGCATAGAGTAGGGTTCTGCTCCAGTGGTCAGAGTGTTTGCCATACTGGAGCTCACCACCCCCTTAAGCCAAAACTTCGGCTTCAAGTCGAGCTGCAAGGCGTTCCTTGCAAGATGGAACTGGACACTAGTTCAGCTGTATCCATTATTTCCCTAGACACTTTCCGGTTTGTGTGCAACCGCAGCAAGAGGTGGGCCAAGCATAGGCCATCCAACATCATTCTAATTCAGGGCTTTTCAACCTTTTCACCCATTGTACCACTTTGAGGATATGGCAACATCTGACTACCACCAGTCGCCTAGCAAGATGTCAAAAAACTTGATGACCAAAAAAAAAAAAAGGAAAAAAGTGATGAAGTAAACGTAGTTCTCAACTTTCAACAGTTTGCTTAGTGACTGTTCTAAGTTATAGTGGCACTGAAAAAAGTGCCCCCCAAGCCACAGCCAAGCAAGACACCTGCCTGCCTGCCCAGCAGCGCTTTTCCTCCTGTTCAAGGTTTTCATTGTTGTGAGCATTTCTGTTGAGGATTGGCAGCAGGGGTGGTGTGTGTGTGTGTTTGGTTTTTATTCCCCCCATCTGTTGGGTGGTTGCAGCAGGTTTTGGTCACTTCACATGACCCTGGGACACTGTGACTGTCATCAGTATGAATCAGTTGCCAAGAATCTGAATGTAAATCACAAGACCCTGGAGAAGCTGTAACATTCCAGCTGATCGGCACTTCTTCTGGGCTCAGCAGAAGCACCAGGATCAGCACCAAGCTCCAGCTGGAGCCTGGTGCTGATCCTGGCTCTTCCACTGAGCCCTGACAGCAGCTCCAGTCATCTCTCGCTCAGGCTTGTGCAGTGCTGCCACCAGTTCAGTTCATTCCCCTCCCCTGCTACCACTTTTCTAGGATGGTCGCGTACACCTGCCATGTGCCAATGTACCAAAGGTGGTACCCATACCACTGGTTGAAAAGCCCTGTTCTAACTGACTTCTAGAATTCCCGAGTAGCCATCAAGGGTGAGGCCACTTTGGCCATCAAATTCAAGGGGTTTTGAAATGTGATTGTGGTGGAGGGCCAGAGAATGAGTTTAATAGAGCTTGATTGGTTTGATGCACTGGGCATTCAAGTAATCAGAATCTATCAGACACAAGCTGCGAACTTGGCGTCAGTATGTGAGGAATTTGCAGATGTCTTTGACACAAGTCTGAAAGAGTACAAGGGCCCTCTGATAGCCTTTAAGCTTGATCCTGCCATAACACTTATTAGGTTCAAGCCCCGCAGAGTGCCATTTGCACTAAAACACAAAATCGATGCAGAGTTGGACAAGCTAGTCAGTCGGGGGCACTACAGCCCGTGGATGGAAGTGAATGGGAAACCCCCATTGTCACACCACTTAAGGCCAATGGGGAGGTCAGGATTTGCGCAGATTACAAGTGCACTACAGCAGCACACGTACCTGATGACAGTTGTTAGCTACATTTTGGCATCGCTGCAAGGGGGTACCATGTTTGCTAAGTTAGATTTGGCACAGGCCTATCAGCAGCTATCTGTGGATGAGGCCACAGTGGCTGCACAAACCATTGTGACACAGAGAGGGGCTTTTAAAGTCAAACACCTGCAATTTGGGGTTAGCTGAGTCCCAGGAATCGGGAGTTATGGACCATATGCTCAAGGGCATTCCGGAGGTTTGCCCCTACTTCGATGATGTGCTCATTGCTGGTGCTTGCAAGGAGGCTCAAGGCCATCCTTCAGCAGTCCCACAAATTGAAAAGGAACAAGTGTAACATTGGAGTCCCTTCCACTGAGTTCCTGGGATTCTGTATTGATGCTGAAGGCATCCACCCTGTAGAGTGCTGAAGGCAATTCAGCTGGCACCAAGCCCCAAGTCAAAAGGAGAGCTTCAGGCATTCCTGGATCTCCTTAAGTTTTACCATGCATTCCTTCCTAACAAGGCCACAGTGGCAGAGCTGTTACACTGGCTCTTAGACAAAAACACCCCATGAAATTGGACCAAGGTTCATGAAAACAGTTTTAAGGCAGTAAAATCACTACTGTCCTCCAATTCAGTGCTTACGCACTTTAATGAAACATTGCCTGTATGCACTGCATGTGACGCATCTCCTTATGGGGTGGGGGCTGTACTAAGTCATTTGTCTAGTGATGGGACTCAAGTCCCCAATTCATATTATTCAAGGACATTGTCCTCAGCTGAGCACAATTACACTCAGATTGACAAAGAGGCCTTTGCCATTGTAGCCAGGGTGAAGAAATTCTTTGATTACTTGTATGGCAGGAAATTCATGATCTTCACTGTGCCACAAGCCACTCTTGGGGTTATTTATTACTGATAGGCAGATGCCTCAAATACTATCCCCTAGAACTGTGGTGGCAAACCTATGGTACGTGTGCCACAGGTGGCATGCAGAGCCCTCTCTGTGGGCATGAGCACTGTTGCCCCACTCCTAGGGCTTCAGCTGTGTTTCATAAAACCTTTTCACTTTAGGCCTCTGCCGCTGTGTGCAAAAAAAAAAAGTTCAATCAATCAAATTTCAACTTCTCGTGGGAAAAAAAAAGATCTTGCAAAGTTGGAATTGATTGAACTTTTTAGTCCCACCCAGTTTGCTGTTACCACTGCAGCCATGCCCACCCAATGAGCCATGCCCACCCGGCACCCGACAATACATAAGTGGGTTTTGGGTTGCAGTTTGGGCACTTGGTCTCTAAAAGGTTCATCATCACTGCCCTAGAATGTTAAGATGGTCTATTTTTATGTCAGCCTACAGTTACAGACTGGTTCAAAAACCCAGCAAAGACATGGGCCACAAAGACAGCCTTAGCAGTTTGCCATTGTCACAGGTAGAGCCAGATCTGGCTCCAACAGCTCGCATCTTGTCAATTCAGGATTTGCCTGAGTTTCCCCTCCATGCTGGGGATGTGGCTGCAGAAACTGCTGCAGACAAAATCTTAAGTAGAGTGTTGTCATGGATTCACACCGGGTGGCTTGAAAATAGCCCTGGAGCAGAATTCCAGAGCTATTTCACATGTAGACATGAGCTTTCAGCTCACAAAGTCTGCATCTTATGGGGGAACAGGGTTATTGTACCCAGTTCATTAAGGCCCCGTGTGCTTCGGTCTCTCCATGAGGGCCTTCTTGGCATAGTCCAAATGAAGGCATTGGCACGGAGCTACCAATGTTAGACAAGGCTATCGAGGCCCAAGTACATGGTTGTTACACGTGTCAACAGTCTAGACCAGAGATGCCACAGGTCCCTGTCCACTGATGAGAGGAGACTCATACACCATGGTCAAGGATTCACATTGACTTCGCTGGGTCCTTTCAGGGACAGCTGTTTTTGATAGTGGTCAACAGCCACTCTAAATGGTTGGAAGTAATTCCTTTATCTACTATGAATACTGCTAGGACCATCCAGGTGCTTAGAAAGCTTTTTGCCACACATGGGCTGCTGGATGTCGTAGTCTCAGACAATGGGGCCCATTTCACAGTGGCAGAATTTCAGGCCTTTTTGAGGACTAACCTTATAACGCATGCAACTTTGGCTCCCTTTCACCCCTCGACTAATAAGCAGGTCGAATGCATGGTGCATATGACAAAGGAGTCACTCAAGCACATCGTGACCAGGGATTGGCACCATAGGCTGGCTGATTTCCTGTTTTACCAGCACACTATGGCTTGCACAGCAATGGGCAAGAGCCCAGCAGAGCTTCGCTGGGGGAGAAGGCTAATCACGAAACTGGGCAGGTTGCATCCTGACTGGGTAGCAGCAGACACCGCATGCCCAAATGCTCCAAGGGGGTTGTCAGTGGGTGATGGGGTGTGGGCCTGAAACTATGGGCATGGGAACTTGTGGGTGCTGGGTAAAATTGTCAAAATTTCCAGACCTCTCTCCTACGAGGTGGCTATGGATGGGGGGGGGGGCGAGTCGTTCTCCACCATATTGATCAGCTGCAGAAGCGTTTTGCAGAACGACCACTAAGCAAGGACCTCATGGCAGGTCTGCAACTAGAGCCAGAAACCAGCAGCCAAACAGGGGAGTTCACATGCTCTGAGGACTCAACCAGTCAGTAAAACGGGGAGATGGTCGTAGATGGACAAAGTCCAGAAGTGCACCTTGGGTCTCCCGATGGGGAAAGTCAACCCGAACACAGCAGCAGCTTGGCTGACACAGCTACCTCTTTGGACTTTGGTTTGGGCTGATCAGGAATGGCCAGCCAAAGAGACTCGAGTCAATCCGACTCATGTGAACTTAAGAGCCTTGGTCTACCCAGCCTGGTGGGCAAGCTGGTAGACTGGAAGTTGCCTGGATCCCCCAGGCATTCAGAGAGGTTGCATAGACCACCACAACATTTACAAGATTATGTTTTAAATAATGTATGTACATTCAAGGGGGGAGGGGTGTAATGTATTGGGATTTCTATTCAAGAACAATTCAACTATTTCACAGAACTTCCTTAATTCATAACAACTCCATTAGCATTTGGCTTTATGATATGTGTAATGTATTGGGATTTTACTTGAACTGTTTCACATGTTTGTTTGAATGCTGCTTAAGGTTGCTCAATTGGTGTGTTTGTGTAACTGTCAGTGATTAAGCCAAACTTGCTGTCTCCAAGAAGATCATTGGATGATTTGGGGTGGGAATAGGTTCCTTTAAACCTATTGGCCACCTGAAGCCTTTATTTCAGTCCTGTTCCTGTTTGCCTCAGTAAAGCCTTGTTCCTGTTTGCAACCTCTCGTCTCGCTTACTGCCTCCAAAGAATTCACTACACAACAATATGTTTACCCTCAAAACAGATATATGTTTAAAAATATTGCCATTTTTATTATCATGCCATAAACATTCTCCAGTAAATGACTCTTGGAATCTTAATGGAGAAAGAAAAAAAGTTGCACCAATGCATGTCAGCTTTTTAGAAGCATGGAAGATGTTAAGAAACTAATGATGTAGTTTAAACTATATGAGGAAAAGCACACAGAAATGTTTTTGTAGTCTTATGAAGATTATCAGACAACTTAGAAAAGTCCCAAAACGTCCTTTAAATCTCAGAAAAAATGTGTTAAAAAGTTACCATGGAAACAACCAATTAAATGATCCAATTAAAAAAAGAAAACTGTTTACACCTAACTATCTGAACAAACTGTAAAAATAGAACCAGAAATAAGCTGAGGTGCAAAATTAACCAGGAAGTGGTCATAGGAAATGAACAAACAATAAAAACAACCATAATATTCTAGTGTTAATTAAGTAAATAAATATAGGGGGGGGGGAATATCTTTTGAAAATAAACATATATAATCCAGACATTCAAAACCTCTGCAGTCCTTTGAAAAGCATGTGAGCACCACATGACAGAGAAGTAGAAGCTCTCCAGCACCAGAATTATAGATGAAAAGGGCACTTGCTGTCTCTATGAATCCAGTGTAAGTCAAATTCAGAGAAGAGAGTCTATCAGTGGCTATTCAACAGAGTTAGAATGCATGGAAATGTTAGCTGTAGGAAGCTAACTTCAGGAAGAGAAAGTTACTGAATTTATTTCTGCTTATGGACTTATCCAAAACTTCTATGAACCACTATTGGGAAAAGAAAGATGGAATAAATGATACCATTGTCCAGAAGAAATCTTCTAAAATTTATTACCTGCCATATTCTGTAGTATTCTGATATTTCAGTTTTGATAGCACAGTACTTCATACATTGACCTAACTAATATTAAGGTAACAACAAACTGGATTGCAGTTTTCAAGGACTCATTCTATAATAAGAAAATAACATATTGTGTTTCTTAATCCAAAAAGACTAGGATTAGAGAGGTATTAATAAATTCATTTGGGCGGGGAAAAAACCAAGAGTTAAACTTAAGATTTTGCAAGATGCACGGGAAAGAGGAGGACTCAAGGTGCCTAACTTGAAATTATATTATGATGCGGTGGTTTTAACACTGGTTAGTGATTGGCTTAATTTAACTAATAAGAATACTTTATATTGAGGGATGGGACTTATTATATGGGTGGCATGCATATTTAATTTATGATAAAAAAAAGTTGATAAGGCTTTCAAATCTCATATCTTAAGGAGTGCTTTATTGAGTGTCTGGAAAAAATATTATTATAAGTTAAACTATACAATACCAATTTGGGGGATTCCTGGACACATGATAGAGGGGGTATCTATGGGTGTGAATTTGGACACGACTTCATATAAGGAATTCCTTAGACTGATAGGGAATGGTTGGCAATTTAAGTTATTAGATGAGTTAAAACAAGAAAATATCATACAGTCTTGGTTTCAATATACTCAGTTGCAAACAAGGTGGATGGAAGATCAGAAAATTGGGATTATATTAACTGATGAAAATTTGGTAAAACAAATTAAAGACCAAAATAGAGCACATATAAAGATACATACAATGCTTTAGTAGAATTGGACTCTGAAATGGAATTAGTTAAAGACTATATGGTGAAGTGGGCTCAAAATATTCAAGAACCAATCTTATTGGATTCATGGGAGGTAATTTGGGTTAGAAATGTAAAATTTACCCAGGCTTAGAATTTAAGAGAAAATTTCTATAAAATGTTTTATAGAAGGCATTTGGATCCTAAAAAATTGTCTTGCATGTATCCTAATTTACAGCCCAAATGTTGGAGATGTGGTAGCTTGGATGCTACCTATTATCATATATGGTGGACTTGTAGAAATGTTAAAGCTTTTTGGATCAAAATTTGGTGGAATGTTCAAAAGATTTTTAAGAGAAAGATAAAATTTTCTCCACAATTGTTCTTATTGGGTATTAATATAGATTGTGATACTAAAGAAACTAATTTGATGTTGAACTTAATAACAGCTGCAAGGTTATTGATAGGGCTATATTGGAAGAAGGATAGTTTGCCTACTATTGAAGAATGGACGCTTAAAGTGTCAAATTTAGCAGAAATGGCTAAGATTTCTGCTTACTTGAAGGATCATTTATTTATTTATTTATTTTATTTATTTTATTAGACTTATATACCGCCCTTCTCCTGTAGGACTAAGGGCGGTTCACAAGGTTTTTTTAAAAACAATACAACAAGTTACAAAAATTAAAAACAATTAAAATGATTACACTAACCTTGAACTAAAAAACCCAATTACAATTAAAATACAATTAAAACCCCAGTTAATAGTCTCTGTCCAGGCCAGAAAGATACATTTTGGTTTGGAGAAGATGGCTAGATTATATTCAGAATAAATATGGGACTAAAAATTTTCATTTAGCTTACAAATAGATTTTATATTGTTATTTTTATTAGTAGTTTATTTTTGATTAGTTTAATAATAAGGATGTTATTTGTTTATGTTATTGGTATGTATATTCTAACTTGGTTTGTATTTTTAGTTTAAAGGGAGTTAAAGCGCATTAACAACTTGGTTACTTACATAGTTGGTTAATGTTAGTTGTTGTTGTTGTTGTTAGCTGCGAAGTCGTGTCCGACCCATCGCGACCCTATGGACAACATTCCTCCAGGCCTTCCTGTCCTCCACCATCCTCTGGAGTCCATCCAAGCTCACGCCTACTGCTTCAGTGACTCCATCCAGCCACCTCATTCTCTGTCGTCCCCTTCTTCTATTGCCCTCGATCTTTCCCAGCATTAGGCTCTTCTCCAGTGAGTCCTTCTTTCTCATTAGGTGGCCAAAGTATTTGAGTTTTAGCTTCAGGATCTGGCCTTCTAAACAGCAGTCAGGATTGATCTCCTCTAGGACTGACCGGTTTGATCGCCTTGCAGTCCAAGGGACTCGCAGGAGTCTTCTCCAGCACCAGAGTTCAAAGGCCTCAATTCTTTGGCGCTCAGCCTTTTTTATGGTCCAACTTTCACTGCCATACATTGCAACTGGGAAGACCATAGCCTTGACTATACGCACTTTTGTTGACAGGGTGATGTCTCTGCTTTTTAGTGTGCTGTCTAGATTTGCCATGGCTTTCCTCCCGAGGAGCAAGCGTCTTTTAATTTCTTGGCTACAGTCCCCATCTGCAGTGATCTTGGAGCCCAGGAAAATAAAATCTGTCACTACCTCCATTTCTTCCCCATCTATTTGCCAGGAATTGAGAGGGCCAGATGCCATGATCTTGGTTTTCTTAATGTTAAGTTTCAACCCAAGTTTTGCACTCTCCTTCTTCACCCGCAACAAGAGGCTCTTTAGTTCTTCTTCACTTTCTGCCATTAGAGTGGTATCATCTGCGTATCTAAGGTTGTTGATATTTCTTCCGGCAATCTTAATTCCTGCTTTTGATTCATCTAGCCCAGCCTTTCTCATGATGTGCTCTGCATATAAGTTAAATAGGCAGGGCGACAGTATACAGCCTTGCCGGACTCCTTTCCCAATTTTGAACCAATCAGTGGTTCCATGTCGAGTTCTCACTGTTGCTTCTTGACCCGCATATAGGTTACTCAAGAGGCAAATAAGATGGTCTGGTACTCCCATCTCTTTAAGAACTTGCCACAGTTTGTTATGATCCACACAATCAAAGGCTTTAGCATAGTCAATGAAGCAGAAGTAGATGTTTTTCTGGAACTCCCTAGCTTTCTCCATGATCCAGCGTATGTTGGCAATTTGATCTCTAGTTCCTCTGCCTCTTCGAAATCCTGCCTGTACTTCTGGTAGTTCTCGATCCACATACTGCTGAAGTCTAGCTTGTAGGATTTTAAGCATGACTTTACTAGCATGAGAAATGAGTGCAATGGTGCGATAGTTTGAACATTCTTTGGCACTGCCTTTCTTTGGAATTGGAATGTAAACTGATCTTTTCCAATCCTGTGGCCACTGTTGAGTTTTCCAAATTTGCTGGCAAATTGAGTGTAGCACTTTTACTGCATTGTCTTTTAAGATTTTGAATAGCTCGGCTGGGATACTGTCACCTCCACTAGCTTTGTTGTTGCTCAGTTTTTCTAAGGCCCACTTCACTTCACATTCTAGGATGTCTGGCTCGAGGTCAGTGACCACCTCACTGTGATTATCAGGGACGTTAAGCTCATTCTTGTATAGATCTTCTGTGTAATTTTGCCACCTCTTCTTGATCTCTTCTGCCTCTGTTAGGTCCCTGCCATTTTGGTCCTTTATCATGCCCAGTTTTGCATGAAATGTTCCCTTCATTTCTCTAATTTTCTTGAAAAGATCTCTGGTCCTCCCTATTCTATTGTTTTCTTCTATTTCTTTGCACTGTTCATTTAAGAAGGCATTCTTATCTCTTCTAGCTATTCTCTGGAATTCTGCATTCAATTGGGCATATCTTTCTTTTTCTCCCTTGCCTTTCGCTTCCCTCCTTTCCTCAGCTATTTGCAAAGCTTCCTCAGACAGCCATTTTGCTTTCTTGCATTTCTTTTTCTTTGGGATGGTTTTGGTTGCTACCTCTTGTACAATGTCGCGAACCTCTGTCCATAGATCTTCAGGCACTCTGTCTATCAGATCTAATTCCTTAAATCTATTTGTCACCTCTACTGTATATTCAACAGGGATATGATTTAATTCATACCTGAGCGGCCTAGTGCTTTTCCCTACTTTCTTCAGTTTAAGCCTAAACTTTGCAAGGAGAAGCTCATGGTCTGAGCCACAGTCAGCTCCTGGTCTTGTTTTTACTGACTGTATAGAGCTTCTCCATCTTTGGCTGCAGAGCACATAGTCAATCTGATTTCTGTGTTGACCATCTGGTGATGTCCATGTGTAGAGCCGTCTCTTGGGTTGTTGGAAAAGAGTGTTTGCTATCACCATCGTATTCTCTTGACAGAATTCTATCAGCCTGTGCCCTGCTTCATTTTGCACTCCAAGGCCAAACTTGCCTGTTATTCCGATTATCTTTTGGCTTCCTACTTTAGCATTCCAATCCCCCATGATGATAAGAACATCATTTTTTGGTGTTAGTTCTATAAGGTGCTGTAGGGCTTCATAGAACCGGTCAATTTCATCCTCTTCAGCACTGGTGGTTGGGGCATAGACTTGGACTACTGTGATATTGAATGGTTTGCCTTGGATTTGAACTGAGATCATTCTGTCATTTTGAGGATTGTATCCCAGTATTGCTTTTCCTACTCTTTTATTGACTATGAAGGCTACTCCATTTCTTCTGAGGGATTCTTGCCCGCAGTAGTATACCTGATGGTCATCTGAATTAAATTCACCCATTCCTGTCCATTTTAGTTCGCTGATACCTAAGATGTCGATGTTTAGTCTTGTCATCTCTTGTTTGACCACATCCAGCTTTCCTTGATTCATGGATCTTACATTCCAGGTTCCTATGGAGAGAACATCTTTACAGCATCGGACTTTCCTTTCACCACCAGACACATCCACAACTGAGCGTCCTTTCGGCTTTGGCCCAGTCGCTTCACTCTTTCTGGCGCTACTAGTACTAGCCCTCTGCTCTTCCCCAGTAGCATATTGGACGCCTTCCGACCTGAGGGGCTCATCTTCCAGCGTCATATCGTTTTGCCTTTTGGTACTGTCCATAGGGTTTTCATGGCAAAGATACTGGAGTGGGTTGCCATTTCCTTCGCCAGTGGATCACATTTTGTCAGAACTCTTGGCTATGACCTGTCCGTCTTGGGTGGCCCTGCACGGCATAGCTCATAGCTTCATTGAATTACGCAAGCCCCTTCGCCATGACAAGGCAGTAATCCATGAAGGGGTAATGTTAGTTAGATTATGTTTATTTTATTTGTAACCCTGTATTCAACTCTGGGAAGCAAGGGGGGGGGAGGGGGGGGGGGGGGGGGGTTATATTGTAACTTTTATAAAAATTTTAATAAAAACAAAAAACAAAAAGACTAGGATTAAATGTTTATTTCTTCATGGCTGAAGGATTCCTCAAGGATTGTTACGTTTTACAGTACTATAGATACAGAATTGGATAAGTGATAAAAAATCAGAGCCAGAGCAATCCAGTGCCAGATTTATGGGCATCAGAGTTCCTTACATTTTGGGGGAGGGCAGGGTCTTTTGTGAGGAGGTTGGGTTCTTTAAAAAGTGATATGGTAAAAAAGTATTATCTTCTTGACCTTCCAGTATCTCCCTCCTCTTCTCCAAATATACATAGTCCAATTTTCTAAAGCCCCAAATCAGATGCCAATGGAGTACATGCTTATTCAACTAGGTTGAACTATATATAGTATGATGAAAAGAGAAATCATTTAATATTTAGTTACAGTAAATGTTAAGGGTGTAGCTATGTGAGAGTGTACCTAAATACTTTAAGGGTGTAGCTAAATAAGATTTGCTGAAGTCACATATGTCTTCTTAAAAACACTAAAATACAGTCACAAGACTAAAATGTTCCTGCATTAAATATTAAAAGGCTCTGTATAGTGGCATACTGGTAATTATGTTCAGAATAAAAATAAGCATGCTATAATTATTAATAATCAGTTCCTTAGGCTAACTCTCATACCATAACAACAAATTAGTATGATAGATTAAATCTTTATCTAAATTTTAATTTGGATCAGTTAACTATTTTTTCAGGCAAGCAATATTGGTGAGTAAAAAAACCTTCAGATAAAAGTTTCCAGTATAAATAAAAGTATTCATTTCAAATATTGATATACACAGCAGCATGGAAGTATGCAAAAGGTCAACTGAACTGAGCATATTCCTTTGATTGATCTAAATGAGTTCTGGAATATGTCCTTTTACCATTATAGCACAGATAATGTACTATATCCTCTGTGAATTGGTGAGAGATATAACATATGTCTCCCAAGTATATATTTGGAATGATGATAAACAAACATTGGAGGAGTTTTATGATATGCCCTTTAGCTCTTTCTCATAATGCTGTCCAGATCTTCTTTCCTTTCTGTTTAGTTTCATGCTAGGATATCATATTCTATATTATCAGGTGTCCTGAATTTTGTATACCTTTATATCTTGTTAGCATTTCCATTTTGGTACATTCTTAGAACATCCTAAATTTCAGATCAAGATTTTCCCAGAGTTATAATGTCATGAGCTGTTTATTTGTGTGAAATCATGCAGGTCACCCCATCACCTATTCTGATTCACATAGTACAACAGTGAGGCCTTAAGAAACTGAAAAATTCATCAGAAAAATGAGTTTAAAAAACCAAATGATTTCTTAATTATGCTTTTTATTCTTTTTTTGTTGAAAGGGTTTTCAAGTTAATCCAGGGAACTAATGACACTGTCAAACTTAAGACTTGATTTTATTTATTTGTATTCCCCATTCAGTGTAGAAGCAGAGAATTGGGAAAGAACTTCACTGTTTGTAAATGACAAACAGTTCTATGGTCTCCATTATTATCTTTCAGGGGTAACATATATTTTGAAAATATTGTCAAAAGCATTCTGAACATCTATAAAACACAATTTTGCCAAAACATCAAACTAAATATGAACATACCTAATGTCTTTCAAATGTTGGAGATATATATATATAAGTATAAAATCTCCGAACACCGGGATGGATTATATATATATAAACAAAAAACATTGGGGTGGCTAGTCCAGGAATCAGATAAAGATCAGTGGATAAGCACTGAAAAAAAGTCATATGTGCAAGTGAATCGGGGCAGGGAGTTGTTTGCAGAAATCATGGAAGGGAGTCAAGAGAGAAACCCAGGCAAATCACAAAATGGCCAATCACAGGCAAGGAGGGTAGAGAAGGAGGACACAGTGAACAAGGAAATACAAATACCAACAGCTATGACACTGGATGAGGAACAGCAAAAGAAAACAAGATCAGTTAAGGTAGTCAAACCAAAACAGACAGGGAGAAGATATTTTTTAAAAAGGGCACAGTAAGACCAGATTGCAAGGGAAGCGATGTGAGACAGTCAGAACAATCACAATTGGCTAGAGCAAGGTCCATCACACAGCCAATGAGCAGAGCATGGAACCAAACAGGCTTACCAATGGTTTCTCAAACCTTCAGTGCTTTCTCTGATAAATTGATTGATAGATGATAGAAAGATGATAGATAGACAGACAGACAGAAAGACAGACAGACAGACAAAAACTAAATCCCTAAGTTATTATTGGCTAAAATGCTATTCTCTTCTTCCTTCCCCTCCTCCTGCTGAATGCTTAATGCCGTATACCATTCATAACAAGGAACAAGTTTCTATTTTCTTTTGGCATGTTTAAAATGTTTGGCAATGTCATTTCCTTCTATTTATGGCTTTTGAAAATAGTGATGTAATAGATAAACCTCTTCTTGTCTCTTGGAAACCACTATTCAGCGTTGACTTTTTTAAAAATAGAAGTTGATTCTGTGTGATAACATCAAAAAAAATAGCTACATACTGCTTATATTTGTGTCACATATTTCTATAGCAGTTTAAACATATAATGAAGATTACTGTTATTTTTATGTGATAGATTAGAAACGGTGTCCATTTACCCATGGAGACTTTGAGCTTGATTTCCTTGACCCAGAGAATCCTTGCTTGTGCTTTTAATTAAATCTACTTGGATCTATCCCAGAAGTATTATACTTCTGTTTTTATATTAGACTTACACAGGTGTTGGCTACAGTTCAACTAAAATTAATCACAATTAAGTCCTCTTGAAATCACTGGAAAAAATTAGTCATGACTTATTTAAGACTTGAATTTTGATGAATGGAATCAGAACTTATTCTGTCTAGAGTAAAAAGATTGAAATTAATGGTCCCACAGGTATCAGTAAGACTACACTCTGAGTACATTTCTATTCACAATTGTATTGTATTCAATTATGTTTAAGAAATATTTCACTTGAAGCAATTTCTTTTTTTTAAGCAAATTTCATTAATTTTCTAGTTTTACATTTAAATATTTGAAAAGCAACGTGGTGGCTGAGTTGGTCAATAATTCAATAACATACAAATATCTTTAGTACAGATTTCAAACTGTTACATTAAATATTTCCTCTCTTTTCCCTTTGGTATTTACTGTCTCATATTTGAATTAATACAATTCTTATTATATCAATTAAATAAAAAATAACTTTCTTACATTTATCAATAATTTTTAGTTTATACATATCCTAGTTGTTTTAACATTCAGTCTTTTTAGACAATTAATGTCCTAGTTACTTTTTCCCAGTTTTTAGTTTCCCATTAATATTTAAAATTAATGTTTAATATTTATTATTTCCAAGTTTTAAATAACCCCAATTCCCTTTTTTACAATTCATCACAACATCTAATGTTCAGGATACACATCTCATCTATTTGAATTATCACCATCTTACATCAACCAATTAGCAATACAATATAACATTCTTATTTTCTGGTAATTTCCAAATATCTTAAATTTAGTAACCAAAATTTAGATCCCAAGTCCTCTCTTTAGTTCAGCCAAACTTTATCAAGTCCAGAAGATAAGGTAAGATAAGGTAAGACTACAATATGCCAAATTGTTCTTCCTTCCCAGCCTAAGATGGTAGGACATACAGTCATGTGAAAATGGAAGTACATCCTCTTTGACTTCTGCAGTTTTATGGATCAGGACATAGTAAAAATCAACAGGTTCTTAGCAGGTCTTAAAAGCAGGAAAATACTATCTCAGATAACAACATATGACATTCTACACCATGATATCATTTATTCTTCAAAAAGAAAGTCAAAATGGAGAAACCATGTGTGAAAAACTAAATACATCTTATGATTCAATAGCTTTTAGAACCATCTTTAGCAGCAATAACAGGAAGTAATCATTTTCTCTATGACTATCAGTCTCTCTCATTGTTATGTAGGAATTTTGGCCCACTCTTCTTTACAACATTGCTTAAGTTTATTGAGGTTTGTGAGTCTTTGTTGATGCACAGTTCTCTTGAGGTCCTGCTGCAAT
Source organism: Daboia siamensis (assembly GCA_024449315.1). Lineage (NCBI taxonomy): Eukaryota > Metazoa > Chordata > Lepidosauria > Squamata > Viperidae > Daboia > Daboia siamensis. The sequence goes on along the minus strand of JAKJMR010017869.1, from coordinate 1,160,470 downwards.
ATTTCAATCAGGTTGAGATCTGGACTTTGATTTGACCATTGCAACACCATGATTCTTTTCTTTTTCAGCCATTCTGTTGTAGATGTACTGATGTGTTTGGGATCATTGTCCTTTGCATGACCGAATGTCAGCCAAGCTTTAGCTGACAGACAGATGGTCTCACATTTGACTCTAGACTGCAAGGTATCAGATCCCCTGGCTGCAAAACAAGCTCAAATCATCACTTTTCCAACACCATGCTTGACAGTTGGCATGAGATGTTGGTACAAGCCATGGTTGTGCAATGATTAGAATGCAGTACTGCCGGCTAATTCACTGCTCACTCCAGGACAGGGGTATCAAACTGCTGGCCTGTGGGCCTGATGCATCATGGCAAAACCACACCCACCCCATTGCCAGCAATGGAAAAAAAGTTGCGATACATTGCAACACATCACATGATGTTGTGAGTTTGATACCCCTGTTCCAGGAGTTAGATTCTCATCGGCTCGAGGTTGACTCAGCCTTCCATTCTCCTGAGCTCAGTAAAATGAGGATCCAGATTGTTGGGGGCAATATGCTGACTCTATAAACTGATTAGATATACTATAAAGCAGTATATAAGTCTATTGCTATTGATATGCTGTGTTTGGATTTCACCAAATGTGGAACTGTGCATTATGCTCAAACATTGCCACTTTGGTCTCGTCTGTCCAAAGGACAGTGTTCTGGAAGTCTTGTGATTTGTTCAGATGCAGCTTTGCAAACCTAAGCCATGCTGCCATGTTTTTTTTTTTTAGATAGAACAGGCTTTCTCCTGGCAGCACTTTTAAACAAACCATATTTGTTCATTCTTTTTCTAATTTTACTGACATGAACTTTAACATAACTTTAACATAATTGAGGCCTGTGGAGTTTGAGATGTAAACTCTTGGATTTTTTGCAATTTCTCTGAGCATTCCATGGTCTGACCTTGGGGTGAATTTGTTGGGAAGATTGGCAACTGTCTTGAATGTTTTTCATTTGTGAATAATCTTCCTCACTGTAGAATGATGGACTTTAAATTGTTTGGAAATGGCCTTTACAGATTGATAGGCAGTAACAATTGCTTCTCTAAGATCATTGTTGATAATTACTCTTTGGCATTGTTTAACATACATCTCAGTGCTGAAGATCAGCAAACTTCTAAAATTTCAGCTTTTATAAGTAGTCACACTTACTGATGATCAAGTTAATTAGTAGCACTTGGCTGCGAACTCTTTGTATCTATGGAAGCTATAAGGGTGTATTTCATTTTTCACACAGTTTCTCTATTTTACTTTTCTTTTTGTTAAATAAATGATGACATGTTAATGTATCATGTGTTGTTGTTCATCTGAGGTTGTATTGACCTATTTTTAAAAGGAAGTACTTTCTTTTTCACATGACTGTAGTCATGAGTCTTCAAGACTTTCATCTCCAACATTTAAAACAGTTATTTATTTTATCTTTCCTAATTTTTAACTCATTGTTTTCACTTTCAATTTTTGCTCCAAACTTTTATCTTGCTTTCTGGTACATCTTTGGCTTTGTTTAGTTTTCTTCCTGTGGAGCTTGAGTCTCGAACCTGGGCTGCTGGCTTTCCAGCCTGCAAGCCCCGCATTTTAACTGCTGAGACTACACCACCATACATAATTGGAAGACAAGTAATAGTGATTTTTGTGTATAAATAATATTCAGAATAATGTAACATATGAAATTTCAGAGCTTATGCACAATCATTATTATGTTTACTATTTTATATACTATTTCATAGACTGTATTTTTTGGTTAAACAGTGATCTAAGATGCTCCTCTATTTTTAAAGTATTTCTTCTCTGTCCAATCTACATCTGGTGTAACGAAAATAAAATTAAGTACAGAAAGAGAGCTTTCAAATTGTGCATCAACATTCTGCCTGGATAGCAGATTTAATAGACTCACCAATTTACTTCTAAATTTTCACTTACGATACATTCTCTCATTCAGATTTAATTGCATATAATCATTAGGCATATAAAAGAAAAAGTAAAACAAGCAAAACATGTAAACAGTCTGAATAAAACATTTTTGTAACTTTTAGTAATGAATGGAAAATACTGATATGAATCATGGGACGCAAATCACAGAATATATATTTTCTGTTGTGCTTTATTTGAATCTTATTTCAGAATATCTGAGGCATCTGAAATAGATATTTGATGTGTCCATATCCATACATAGTTACTATTTTGATAGCAGTATTTCCAGCTATTTCCAATTTATATATGCTGATGGCATTGATATATGTGGCTGTAGATCCATAGTTACCACAAACAAAAACTGATCAATTGGCTTGTTGCCAGACCAGATGCTGGTTTGATCTAACATCAGTTTGATTTGAATCCAAAAGCACCACTAGGAGTAACAGACCTCCCCACCTTGACCATGCCAGCAGTGACATAGTTTGGAAGCAAAGGGATACGGTGCCAATATCAGAGAAAATGTGGGAGAAATGGCTACATTGGTATAGCCATGTTCTACTAGCAGGACCCTACACTGATGCCTACATCTCCTTTCACTTTAATATAGATGTCAAGCACCCATGGGGAAGGCTGAATCAAAGATGGCAAGATACATGTTATGGTTCCGAGAGATGAAACACATCAAAAGAACTTCAAGGCAAAAATTCTTCCTTAAAGAACATTTTATTCAGGAAACAAAGTATTGGCACTACATAGTTGAACCCAAAAACTATATTCCCTTCCCCTGGATACAAAGTAATAAAGTGCAATTCCCACCCCCAATAAGTTGTCATAAATCACATTCTCCAATTAGCCTAAAACACAGGCTTTCTCCCTAGCTCCTCAGTCTGCCAAAATGTTATCAGCTCGTCTTTGGGTTCCCACAAAGCAGCATTATTGTTATGGCTGAGCTCAAGCTTTCATCCCAACCCACCCCTTCTGCACTTAATTTCTAAATACCAGAAAAAGCATATTAAAACAAAGAGAAAATTGCTGCAATATTTATCAGTTGTCAGAGTGGGAACATCCAATGTTTACAGTATTGATAGTACAATAAATGAGGTCATGAAAAATACCCAATAAGACTGGCTTTTGGTTCCGGACTTTCGGTGCTCCCAGACATCCAAAGGAATCGCTCCTTGTGTCGCCTGGATTTCTTCATGGGGGGGGGGCTGTAAAGGGGTTGAAAATATGACGATATTTGAGTACCACTTAGCAAGGTGTCAAAAACTTGATGACCAAAAAAAAAATCTGTTCAAAGTAGCAATTGCACTGAAATGACTTTTGACCATTTTTCACACTTGTGACCATTGCAGCATGCCCAGGGTCATGTGATTTATATTTGGATGCTTGGCAACTGAATCATATGTATGATGGTCACAGTGTCCCAGGGTCATGTGATCCCTTATTGCAAACTTTTGACAAGCAAAGTCAATGGCAGGGCTGCTGATGGCCAAGTGCTAAGGGGGGGGGGGACTTCCTTCCCTCCCTCCCTCCTTCCCTGCTTCCCTCTTTCTCATGCCCACCTCCTTCTGAAGGAAGAATTTGAAACACACCCCACCCCCATATTTTCCCTCTTCCATATATTTATCAAACAAGGAAAAGCTTCCAGAGACAAAAAAAGACAAGGGAACTAGCTTAAAAAGGTGTATCCCCCCTTTAAGAATTAGCTATTGGCTACAAAGGAAAGTTAAGAAGCAGGCAGCCATCACTAAAGGAAGAAAAAAAAAAGTAATAAGTACTGGCTGCCTCCCAAATGGCTCCATTCATAAGTAAATTTTGCTACAGGCAAAATCTATTCAGGAGAAAAATACTTCAAAATCCCTTGCAGCAAAACTTACAGCTAACAATAGCAGAGCAATAGAATCTAACACCCAGCCATCAGCAAAATAGAAATTGTCAAACACTCCTTAAGAACATAAAGCCCACATTGCACAAATCCCAGAACTTCAAAGTCACAAAAGAACATAAGAATCCTTCCACTCTCCCGGTTTGTTGTTCAGCTGAATGGCACTTTGCTTCTTTCATTAAACATCTCCTCTCAAGCAGCTGGAGCAGCAGCAGCAAGAGCTTTGTTTCCTCTGGTCTATTTTTTCTTTTCTCTTAAAGGTACAGCTTCCCAGCTGGAAAGCAAGCCCCAGGCTTTTCTTTCTAACACTTCTTCCCTCCTGCTCCTCCCTCCCTCCCTCCCTGCTCCTCTCCAGTGATGCTGCCTTTCTTCATTCCTTGTGGAGGGCGACCCCTCCCCCGCTGCATTTCTTGCCTGTTTGTTACTGCCAGCACAGATGCTGCCACAGAAGTTGTAGATCGGCTCATGGCTGGCCTGCTTGATCTCTCCACCCACCCTTCTCCACCCACCCTTCATTCCCTTTGGTGCAGCTACAGCTGACCCCACCGCCTCCTAAGGCTGCATCTTTTTCTCTCTCTCTCTCTCTCTGGCCCAAATTGCCTCCTTTTATATCCTCTCCTGTCTCTGTCCCCCTCCTCCTCCTTTCTCTTCCGGGTGAGTCGGAAGTGAGCCTGGGGCCTTTGCCTCGCCCCAGGTACTCTGCAGGTCCAGAAGACTCTCTCACAATAAGTCCTGCACTGTGCTGGCTCATTCCCTTCCCCACTACATTTGGCTGGGCAGGGCCAGGTACCACTTGCCATGTGCTAATGTACACAGGTGGTACATGTATCACCAGTTGAAAAGCCCTAGGCTAGAGGGAAGTGTGGGAAATATTCTAAAGAGTTCTCTATTGTCAGTTGCAATAAAACAGACCTTAGCTATGTTGGCAATTGAAACAATAAATTGACTTTAATAGTGAGGAATTCTCAATATATACACAGATTCAATTGTTTATATGTGAGAGTGCTTTTCAAGATGGATGTGAAGCTATTGGGAGAGATTAGTGTCAAGTTTATTTTGCATACTGATAAAGTTCCACTCTACCTGGACAACCATTTGACTAGTATGTTAAAATGTCACCTGCCTTGAGCAGTCAGTTGGATTAGAAAACCTCTGTGTCCTTTCCAGTCCTATGATTCTATGTTTTATGATCCACTTTGCTGTGTGTCAGCAGATGCTATGAATGTTCTGAATCCATGTTTCATTGTAGGAAGATCCCCCTCCCAGAGAAAGAAATATTTGAAGGCAATATTAAAAAGGCAGAATGTTATATTTCGCCAAAGGATCTTAAAGGCAGAAAAACAGGGCCAGTTTTCATTAATAGCCACAAAACAGACACTAAGCAAGCCAGTTCTATAGAAATGCAGATTTGATAGTCCCATTCAGAAAGACAGGCCACATTCATGAGCAAATACATGAGCAGAAGCCCATTTAGGACAAAATGTTTTGAAATCCCTTGCAGCAAAACTGATAGCTAACAATAGCAGAGCAATAGAATTAGAACCAGCAACTCCTCACTCAAAAATCCAACGCTGGACATAGCCATCAGCCACAGCCCCAGGGAAGCAGGACATGACCTGTAGGACATAATAGGATTAACCCACCACCATCAGAGTACCAAAAGGACACACTCAAAAGCCCAGGTCAAAGTTCATGCCACAGGAATAGGAACAACTCCAAACACAAAAGCCCAAGAAGGTATAAAAACTCACCACTTCCAGCTCCATGTGGTCAGCTGCCCTAGAGCCATATTTCTGTCTGGTTCTGCAACTCAATAAACTAGAACTTTCTTTCTAAAGCTTCTTCCATTTTGTTTATTCCCAGCATGGAATGGACCCTGATGAAGATTTTTCTTTCAACAATATAAAATTTAATTGGATTAAAGATTTTCTTTATTCTGGACACATTCATATGATAAGAAGTAGCATATTACATTCATCATTGCCACTATGTGCCCAGCTGTCCTCAATATGTAAGAGAGTGGCATTAGCAGCAAACCATGATATTGCAAAAATGAAGATGTATGAGCAATAGTCATGCACATTTTGTAATTTATGCATTTGTAGCAGGACGTAAATAAATAAATTGTGGCATTGGTGAGTTTATATAGTCAAATATGTGTAGCCATTTGCACACGTACAAATAAGTCTTACCCCTAGATGCTTGTGGAATCAAACCAATGACATGGTTAGAGATAAACCAGTCTCTGTACAAAGAAAAAAAATGGCCATTGAGATTAAGAAACTGATAACCTGAAGAATGGATTTTTGTATTGCACTGTATGTGGGCTGCTTTTGGAATTGGCATTAAAATTATAATTAATGTAGCCAAAAGCCAAACTACCAAGCAGGAAGTATAATGGAAATAATAAATTGTATTGGTTTTCAGATTATTTAGTCTAGTTTAATTTGGTAACCATAGGGTTGAATTCTCCTAAATGACCTCCAGGAATAAATGATTTCATGGAACACCTACTTTCTGATGCCACTGCTTTTGACTCATTCAATAGCTCAAAAGTGTTCTGTTTAACAACTTTCTCCTGCAAAATCCACATCCCAATATCAGTAAGTCTATCTCCCAGTCACCCATACCCTAATCCTAACCCTACCCCCAGTACTTGTCATTTTAATTCTTTTTAGCATGCAATATTATTTCTGCATTGATCTAATCCATTTCAAAATATCTAGAATGAGAAGAAGTAAAATGGCAATCTGTGAACTATCTCACAGTTATATTGCCTCCTACTTTCAAATAAATTGTTTTCTAATAGATTGTTGTATTGTTTGTTATAAACAATTGTAACTGTTAAAAATAAATCTATATTTTTTCTGTCCTTTATTTTCTCTCTTTCCTGATTCATTTCATTTTCTTTTAATGGATATCCAAAATATCTTGACATTTTACTCAAAGAGAAACTAATTAAAACCAAAGAGGCAGACTAGCAAACAAATACTAATAGGTAAGGAAAAATAATTTGGAACACTGAAGAAGAATGAAGAAAGGACACCTTAAACTAATGCTGAAAATTGCAATTAAATGACCTGATTATTTTCCATGCCACAAGAAGACCTGGCTTTTGAACAAACATTTCTAGATAACTGGAGGTTGAGTCTATTTCATGTTTGTTTTCTTTGTGTTTTCAGTGAATTTTACCTTGGCTGCTGATTTTGTCTATGTTTTAATGGTAGGTTTAATTACTATAGCTCTGTTAATTTTACGTTGCCACATTTGGGATTGGAGATACAGGCACACATTGTGAGACAGTGCTGTATATAATTAAAAACAACCCATTTGAAACAAGAATATTCAGTTTTTATAAAATACAACATAAAGCAATAATAAACATAGATCAATTCTTGCAGATATGATTAAAAGAGCAAAATAGGATCAAATGCAATAAATAAATACATAGTACTGAAATAAGAATTGGTCAATCCATCAGATTTAATCCAGTAGATTTGAATCAAGATAACACAGGTCCAAAACAAGTCTTTAAAACCTCTTGAAAAATTGTAATATAAGAACCCAAGATTTGAATGGTGACAATTGTAGAAAATTTCACAATATTGAGGTATTAAAAAGAACAACATCTAACTGCAAAAATGACACAAACTTAAAACAATTATTGAAAGATAACAATTAGTTCCTGATATATGTGCTCCTTCCTTCCTTCTTTTCCCCCTTCCTTCCCCTTTTCAGCAACATATAAGATTAAATTGTTGAAACATATCAATATAATAATAATAATAATTTTATTTGTATACCGCCCTTCTCCCGAAGGACTCAGGGCGGTGAACAGGGCAAATATATAAAAATACAAAAATACAAAAGTTAAAAAGAAATTAAACATATGCCCAACTAAAAACAGTAAATACAAACATTAAAATAACCATAAAAACCCAAACCCATCCTCCATCAGACCAGGCTGGCTTGTTCAAATAAGAATGTCTTCAGATCGCGACGGAAGGAGCGAAGGTCGGGCGCCATTCGGAACTCAACCGGCAACCGATTCCATAGCTCCGGGGCGCCCACAGAGAAGGACCTCCCCGTGGGGGCCACCAATCGACATTCTCTGATCGGTGGCACCCTGAGGAGACCCTCTCTGTGGGAGCGCACAGGGCGGAGGGAGGTTGATGCAGGCAGCAGGTGCTCCCCAAGGTACTCCGGACCCATGCCATGTAGGGCCTTAAACACCATTACCAGTACCTTGAATCTCACCCGGAAGACAACTGGTAACCAATGCAGCTCACGGAGCAGAGGTGTTATATGGGAGTATCGGGAGACTCCCAACACAACTCTTGCGGCTGCATTCTGCACCAGTTGGAGCCTCCGAGTGGTCCTCAAGGGCAGCCCCATGTAGAGAGCATTGCAGTAGTCCAGATGAGAGGTCACGAGCGCATGAGTGACTGTACATAGAGCATCCCGGTCTAGATAGGGCCGCAACTGGCGCACCAGGTGAACCTGGGCGAAGGCCCCCCTAGTCACAGCTACTATATGGTCTTCCAAAGTGAGCCGTGAATCTAGCAGGACTCCCAAGTTGCGAGCCCTATCTACGGGGGGTAATAGTTTAGCCCCCATAGAAAGAGATGGAATATTTTGAATATCCCGGGATGCCGGTATGCAAAGCCATTCAGTCTTGTCGGGGTTGAGTTGAAGTCTGTTCCTCCCCATCCAGGCCCGAACTGCCTCCAGGCAACGGGACATCACGTCGAGGGCATCACTGGGGTGGTTTGGGGTCAAAATAAAAAGCTGGATATCATCAGCATACTGATGATACCCAACTCCAAAACCACGAATGATCTCACCCAGCGGTTTCATATAGATGTTGAACAGGAGAGGCGAGAGGACTGACCCCTGAGGAACTCCACAAACGAGAGGCCTGGAGGTCGACCTCTGCCCCCCTGCCAACACCGACTGGGAATGTCCCAGGAGATAGGAGGAGAACCACTGCAAAACCGTGCCTCCCACTCCCAATACCCTGAGACGCCGCAGCAGGATACCATGGTCGATGGTATTGAACACCGCTGAGAGGTCTAATAGGACTAGGACCGAGGAATATCCCCTGTCCCGAGCCCTCCAGAGATCATTAACCAGAGCGACCAATGCCGTCTCCGTGCTGTACCCGGGCCTGAAGCCCGATTGGTACGGGTCAAGATAATCCGCTTCATCCAGGACCAGAGGGAGCTGATGCACCACCACACTCTCAACAACCTTCGCAGGAAAGCAAAGGTTGGAGACCGGACGAAAGTTATTCAACACAGCTGGGTCCAAGGCAGGCTTCTTGAGGAGAGGTCTCACCACCGCCTCTTTCAAGATGGCGGGGAAATTACCCTCACTCAAAGAAGCAGATATAACCGCCTGGAACCAGCCTCGTGTCCCCTCTCGGGCCGCATAAACCAGCCAGGAAGGGCACGGGTCCAATAAACATGTGGTGGAGCTCAGCCGCCCCATAATCCTGTCCACTTCCTCCGGAGTAACAGAATCAAACTCCTCCCAGGTAATATCAACAAGACCACCCGTGTCCTGATCGTCAGACTCTGCCCAGTCAGAGTCCAGACCGGTCCGAATCCGAGCGATTTTGTCCGACAGATGTTGGTTAAACTCCTTGGCACGACCCTGCAAGGGTTCCTCCCTCACCTCCTGATTAAGGAGGGAGTGGGTCACCCTAAACAGGGTGGCCGGGTGATTATCTGTGGATGCGATAAGGGATTAGAAGTGATTAGACCTCGCCACCCTTATCGCAGCGAGATAAGACCTAATGTAGGTTCTTAGTCGCAATCAGTCAGATTCGGATCGGCTTGATCTCCAACAGCTCTCTAGGCCCCGTCTCCGACGCTTCATCTCCCGAAGCTCCGCGGAAAACCATGGAGCTCGATGGGATCTGCACCGGGTCAGGGGCTGCAAGGGTACAACTCGGTCAAGAGCCTCCGTGGCTGCCCTTTCCCAGGCTTCCACTAAGGCATCCGCCGAGCTGTGAGCGAAGGAGGCAGGTGGGGACCCCAGCGCTGCCTGGAACCTCTCAGGGTCCATTAAGCACCTGGGGCGGTACCATCTAATTGGTTCTGCACACCCACGGTGGGGAGTGGCAAAACGGAAGACCAGCCGCAGGAGATGGTGATCGGTCCATGACAGGGGCATAACAATTGGAGAGCCCCCACCAAGATCATCTAACCACCGTCCAGATAAGGAAATCCGGTCAAGGGTGTGGCCTCCCACATGAGTCGGTCCAGAAATTACTAGCGTCAGGTCCATGGCCGTCATGGAAGCCATGAACTCCTGAGCTAACTCAGAAGATCCTCCCAGGGATGGTAGATTGAAGTCTCCCAAAACCGTAAGTTTGGGAAACTCAATCACCAGCCCCAAGAGGATATCAAGAAGCTCAAGCAGGGCTGCTGCGGTGTGACTAGGCAAAAAGTACACCAGCAGCAAGCCTAACTGTGCCCTAGGGCCGCATCTCAGGAAGAGAGACTCACACCCGACTATCTGAAGAACGGTGGCCTCCCGCGGACACAAGGTCTCCCTAATAACTACTGCCACTCCCCCGCCCCTACTCTGAGCCCGTGGCTGGTGCAGCACCTGGAAACTTGGTGGGCAAAGATTACCAGGGGGTTACCACCCTCTGGGCCCAACCAAGTCTCCGTGGTGCAAGCCAGGTCCGCGTGCTCCCCCTCAACCAGATCCCGGATGAGAGGAGCCTTATTAACAACGGACCTGGCATTCAAGTACACCAGCCGGAGCTCAGGTGGCTGCACATCCCCACTCCCAGAACCTTGGCTCGAAAACAGAGGGTCGGAGCGCCTCACCGCTTGTAAGTAGTGGAGATGCCCTCCCGGAGGTCGATACAGCCCTCCGTTCTTACACCTGCTGCCATTCCCTACTGTCGTGGGAATAGGTAATCCCACGACCCGCTCCGGAGCTCCAGAGGCAGCCAACCCTGGCTCCCCCCTTACGCGATCTATCCTGGACCTGGCCTGAACAACAGTTGGTGGATTACCTATTTCCGACCAACCACAACCCTCCCCCCTCCCTAACCCCACAAAAAATTTGGCTAAAAAAGTAACCAGGGGACTCTTGTTAAATTTATACCTGAGGCCCCTGTTCCTGCCCAGCCATCTCTCAGGGTCCCAGAAATCGGGCACTTCATCAAGAGGCAGAGTAGTAGATAAGGCGGGTCGCACCCAGGATAAGGGGGCACCCCTGAGGGCGAACAAAGCCGTACTGGGGTAACTAAGGCACATGATGATAATCAAACAATCCAGCAAAAAAGCAGACCCAGATCAAAATCAGAATGGGAGGATCTTAAATGGAAGGAGAGTATCCAGACTGCAAACCCAGCTCCACTGTCACTAGAGCTGGGTAACCCCCGGAACGATCCCCATCCTCTCACGATGGTTCAAGACCGGGAAGCAGCCTGGGATATACAGCCGGGGAAGGAGATACCGCCTAGAGCTCTCACCTCTAGGACGGTAGCAGGTGGAAACTCTTAACCACTCTCCCACAGTGGTTTTACATCCGGGACCTTCCAAAACCCATGGGGAAAGGAAAGGAAAGGGGGGGGGTGATAGAGCAAACAAGTCAGCGAGGTAAATTAGGGCTAAGAAACCCATGAGATCACAAAAGTGGTAAGAGAAGCTCCAGATCCAAGTTCCTTTTCGCGCCGTGATCACCATATCAAAATGGCCACAGTAATCCAATTCCCTCACCGCCATCTCAGACACCAACCAGGACCATCTCCACCACTCCAACGCTGACGTTGCTCCAAGCCGAGATTCATAATGACAATCATAAATCAACTAGTATCCGGCTCCTCAAGCAGCTGGAAGGCCATCCCCATAGCAGCAAGCTCCATCGAGTTGTCCCGGACTCCACAAGGCTCCACCAGCCCCCACAACACATGGCAGCAACTATGATCAGCTGGTCGGCGGGGCGCGAGTCTCCCAAGTTCCTCCAGGACCTCCACCAAACTCCTCCCGGCTTCGCCACCAGCCGGTCGGTGTCGCACAAAACAGGGCTCTGCCGGGTTCTTCCGAGGTCCTCCGGAGGTCCTCCGGAGGGCTCCATAAAGCTTCACCAGGCTTCCCCGAGCTCCCGTGGCCCCGACAATCAAGTATGGGGACTTATTTGTCTCCACTTTTGGATCGTAATTTACTTTCTTTATTTCTAACTTTTCAAACTCTTCTGTGTGACCGAACTACTCCATTTTTTGTTGCTCACATTCGCTCCCATATAGGTTTTTCTGATATTATTTCTGATATCCTGTTTTTAAATTTTATCTAATTGCAATAAAATATTCTAGAATAGCTTATAATGTACAAAAGAAAGCTTAATTTTTGGGTAACCCACAATTCCCTATTTCAATAAAGAATAATTCTCTTGCCTACAAAACTTACATTGTTCATTACAAAACATTCTTATGTTTTACCATTAAATCTAGTTTTCATCTTAACAAATCACCAATTATTAGAAAGGTATTTTTTGTCTTAACTGTTCAACAATTATTAAAATACTATCTTTTGTATATAAAATTCTAGATTCTACAGTATAGTTCAAAAGTAACAACTAATATATTCTATAAGTCGTCTAAACCATACATCAATTATTAAAATACTATCTTTTGATATATCATTCCAAATTCTATAATATAGTTCAGAATTATATTCTAAAAGCTTACTTTTGTTTTCCCTTACAGATTTAAACCCTAAATGTAAAATCAATTATATTTTTTAATCCATTGAAAGGTATTTTTATAGTCTATCTTTAGGAATCCCAAAAAAGAAACAAGTTCAGTTTTTTAAATCTAACTCTTGCCTTCCTTTTGTGTATCTCCCTTTCTTCCTATACCCCTTATTTGAATCCAGGGAGAGTATCCAAATGTCAGTTTTGCAAAGAAAGTGTCCCCTTTGTAACCTTTGAAGTTTTGCTTTCATAATTCAGTTTTTGATGATTGATGTAATATAGTTGTGATTAAATCAGGCACGTCTCTTTCTTCTTCCAATTCCATCTGGATTAGGTAGAAAGTAGTAGCTGGTGTGATGGTTGTCATTTGATTAGTTGAATTTTCAATAAAGTATATTTGAAGGCCTTTAATGTCTTCACTCTTAATATTGCTTTCTTCAGGTGCTATTGCTTTTTGAGTGGTAAGTTTGGAATTTTCTATGAACATTTGCCTTAAATACAATAAATTAAATGTATGTTAAGAACTGAATATATAGTTGTTTAATTATATAAATAAATATATAAATAAAATTATTGTTGTTGTTGTTAGCTGCGAAGTCGTGTCCGACCCATCGCGACCCTATGGACAACATTCCTCCAGGCCTTCCTGTCCTCCACCATCCTCTGGAGTCCATCCAAGCTCACGCCTACTGCTTCAGTGACTCCATCCAGCCACCTCATTCTCTGTCGTCCCCTTCTTCTATTGCCCTCGATCTTTCCCAGCATTAGGCTCTTCTCCAGTGAGTCCTTCTTTCTCATTAGGTGGCCAAAGTATTTGAGTTTTAGCTTCAGGATCTGGCCTTCTAAACAGCAGTCAGGATTGATCTCCTCTAGGACTGACCGGTTTGATCGCCTTGCAGTCCAAGGGACTCGCAGGAGTCTTCTCCAGCACCAGAGTTCAAAGGCCTCAATTCTTTGGCGCTCAGCCTTTTTTATGGTCCAACTTTCACTGCCATACATTGCAACTGGGAAGACCATAGCCTTGACTATACGCACTTTTGTTGACAGGGTGATGTCTCTGCTTTTTAGTGTGCTGTCTAGATTTGCCATGGCTTTCCTCCCGAGGAGCAAGCGTCTTTTAATTTCTTGGCTACAGTCCCCATCTGCAGTGATCTTGGAGCCCAGGAAAATAAAATCTGTCACTACCTCCATTTCTTCCCCATCTATTTGCCAGGAATTGAGAGGGCCAGATGCCATGATCTTGGTTTTCTTAATGTTAAGTTTCAACCCAAGTTTTGCACTCTCCTTCTTCACCCGCAACAAGAGGCTCTTTAGTTCTTCTTCACTTTCTGCCATTAGAGTGGTATCATCTGCGTATCTAAGGTTGGTGATATTTCTTCCGGCAATCTTAATTCCTGCTTTTGATTCATCTAGCCCAGCCTTTCTCATGATGTGCTCTGCATATAAGTTAAATAGGCAGGGCGACAGTATACAGCCTTGCCGGACTCCTTTCCCAATTTTGAACCAATCAGTGGTTCCATGTCGAGTTCTCACTGTTGCTTCTTGACCCGCATATAGGTTACTCAAGAGGCAAATAAGATGGTCTGGTACTCCCATCTCTTTAAGAACTTGCCACAGTTTGTTATGATCCACACAATCAAAGGCTTTAGCATAGTCAATGAAGCAGAAGTAGATGTTTTTCTGGAACTCCCTAGCTTTCTCCATGATCCAGCGTATGTTGGCAATTTGATCTCTAGTTCCTCTGCCTCTTCGAAATCCTGCCTGTACTTCTGGTAGTTCTCGATCCACATACTGCTGAAGTCTAGCTTGTAGGATTTTAAGCATGACTTTACTAGCATGAGAAATGAGTGCAATGGTGCGATAGTTTGAACATTCTTTGGCACTGCCTTTCTTTGGAATTGGAATGTAAACTGATCTTTTCCAATCCTGTGGCCACTGTTGAGTTTTCCAAATTTGCTGGCAAATTGAGTGTAGCACTTTTACTGCATTGTCTTTTAAGATTTTGAATAGCTCGGCTGGGATACTGTCACCTCCACTAGCTTTGTTGTTGCTCAGTTTTTCTAAGGCCCACTTCACTTCACATTCTAGGATGTCTGGCTCGAGGTCAGTGACCACCTCACTGTGATTATCAGGGACGTTAAGCTCATTCTTGTATAGATCTTCTGTGTAATTTTGCCACCTCTTCTTGATCTCTTCTGCCTCTGTTAGGTCCCTGCCATTTTGGTCCTTTATCATGCCCAGTTTTGCATGAAATGTTCCCTTCATTTCTCTAATTTTCTTGAAAAGATCTCTGGTCCTCCCTATTCTATTGTTTTCTTCTATTTCTTTGCACTGTTCATTTAAGAAGGCATTCTTATCTCTTCTAGCTATTCTCTGGAATTCTGCATTCAATTGGGCATATCTTTCTTTTTCTCCCTTGCCTTTCGCTTCCCTCCTTTCCTCAGCTATTTGCAAAGCTTCCTCAGACAGCCATTTTGCTTTCTTGCATTTCTTTTTCTTTGGGATGGTTTTGGTTGCTACCTCTTGTACAATGTCGCGAACCTCTGTCCATAGATCTTCAGGCACTCTGTCTATCAGATCTAATTCCTTAAATCTATTTGTCACCTCTACTGTATATTCAACAGGGATATGATTTAATTCATACCTGAGTGTCCTAGTGCTTTTCCCTACTTTCTTCAGTTTAAGCCTAAACTTTGCAAGGAGAAGCTCATGGTCTGAGCCACAGTCAGCTCCTGGTCTTGTTTTTACTGACTGTATAGAGCTTCTCCATCTTTGGCTGCAGAGCACATAGTCAATCTGATTTCTGTGTTGACCATCTGGTGATGTCCATGTGTAGAGCCGTCTCTTGGGTTGTTGGAAAAGAGTGTTTGCTATCACCATCGTATTCTCTTGACAGAATTCTATCAGCCTGTGCCCTGCTTCATTTTGCACTCCAAGGCCAAACTTGCCTGTTATTCCGGTTATCTTTTGGCTTCCTACTTTAGCATTCCAATCCCCCATGATGATAAGAACATCATTTTTTGGTGTTAGTTCTATAAGGTGCTGTAGGGCTTCATAGAACCGGTCAATTTCATCCTCTTCAGCACTGGTGGTTGGGGCATAGACTTGGACTACTGTGATATTGAATGGTTTGCCTTGGATTTGAACTGAGATCATTCTGTCATTTTGAGGATTGTATCCCAGTATTGCTTTTCCTACTCTTTTATTGACTATGAAGGCTACTCCATTTCTTCTGAGGGATTCTTGCCCGCAGTAGTATACCTGATAGTCATCTGAATTAAATTCACCCATTCCTGTCCATTTTAGTTCGCTGATACCTAAGATGTCGATGTTTAGTCTTGTCATCTCTTGTTTGACCACGTCCAGCTTTCCTTGATTCATGGATCTTACATTCCAGGTTCCTATGGAGAGAACATCTTTACAGCATCGGACTTTCCTTTCACCACCAGACACATCCACAACTGAGCGTCCTTTCGGCTTTGGCCCAGTCGCTTCACTCTTTCTGGCGCTACTAGTACTAGCCCTCTGCTCTTCCCCAGTAGCATATTGGACGCCTTCCGACCTGAGGGGCTCATCTTCCAGCGTCATATCGTTTTGCCTTTTGGTACTGTCCATAGGGTTTTCATGGCAAAGATACTGGAGTGGGTTGCCATTTCCTTCGCCAGTGGATCACATTTTGTCAGAACTCTCGGCTATGACCTGTCCGTCTTGGGTGGCCCTGCACGGCATAGCTCATAGCTTCATTGAATTACGCAAGCCCCTTCGCCACGACAAGGCAGTAATCCATGAAGGGGAATAAAATTATATAAATAAAAAATTAACAAAATGAGAGTTCCGGCACCTTTTTTTTTTTTTTTTTTAGAAAAAAAGCCCTGGTTGAACCTGAATGAATCTTTACAAAGATATTCTTATTTTAGTGTTTGATCTTGCAATATTAGAATTTGTGAAAAATTTGCCTAAACATTTTTGTGGTGCAGATGCATATAGTTTATAGTGACATGTTATTATGCAATTTTTTTGTGAAGTTTTATCAATTTTGTACCAGAGTTCATATGTTCTCAAGATAAATAAAAGCCAATTTTATCTATGACCTTTTTTATTAGTCTCCTGTTTATTAATTTTGAGTTATTAATCTCAAGCCCTATTGTTTCTAATAAATCTTGATGTTGCTGAACTTCACTGTGAAACAAAATGTCTATCGCTGGAATAACTGAATATGAGTTGTCACAGTTGTCAAAGTGATGGCAATCAGAGCATTTCTTCTTGCAGTCCTGCTTATTTAGTCTAGTAGAATGCTAAAGCACATGCACAGACTAACTGGCGTCCTATTGCATTCCTCCAGGGTAAATAGTTTATCAGGACTGAAGCTGATCAAGTGTAAATGAGGGAAGTGTCAGGAACTAAGGTAGAACAGTAGTGCGTCCTGCCTTTTCTCCTCTAAAGCCTGGGGGTCGCATGCCAGTCTTCTGAGAATACTTAATGGACTTCCTTGTTTGAGAGCATAGTTCTTTTTTTAGGGATTAAAAAAGAACCCTCACAGACTTCTTTTGACTATATTATTCTACAGAGAATTGCAACGTGTGTTCTCATTAGATGATAATTACAGTAAATGAAAGTTCCAGAGACAGTAAAGATCACTTAATCTATGAAAACTAAATAATGAATTAGGGTGTAGCCTTCCAATGAATGTTTAGGCAGACATTAACATGCAGTCAAGCTATGAGAGCCATGCTATCACATAAAACAGCTTCACACTAGTTTTATGTCAAAGAAATCTCTGCCACAAGATTTTCACTGCTAAGTGTTAGATTGCTATCTGCAGGGAACAGTAGGACCAGGTATGTCAGTTTTGGATCATCAGGTGCCACTTTCTTGTATGTTCTGTCCAATATTCATCTAATCCACTTCATTCAGTGCTATAATTATTCTAATAAAAAGGTGTAAGTACAACTTAATGTTAACCTGTACCTTTACATCATATAGCTAATTATAATTCTAATCAGTGTGTGTGCCTGTGTGTGTGTGTGTGTATTTTCCATGCTTTGTCAAAACATTCAGTTTTAAATTATTTTGAATTGTGTTATATTATGAACTGCACATTGCTAACATATTATTAAGATGCTGGACTATAGATTATAGATTGATAATGCAATGTAATCCATGTGATTGATGTTAAAAGAAGAAGGCACTAAGAAAAACAACAGCACTTCATCAGAAAAATGGAAGAATATTAATATGGTATAAGTTAATTTGCCCTCATCTGCTATCTTTCAATTGTTTTAGACAAACGTTCATAATCCTTCTGTCAGCCTGATATTTGGTGAAATTGGGGGAGGACGACTTAAGAATTTCTGGGGAGAAATGTCTCTTGCATCTGATAATTACTTTTCTACCCCATAAATACAGTGGAAAATGTTAAATACATATCAAATTTATCTGAGTGCTTTGGGATGTGGTGAGGTTATTGCTTTATTTGGCACACAGATGTAGGTGGCTTTCACATAAACTCTAAGAATTAATAGATAACATACTATTTGAATAGAAATGAATATTCCATGAATATCGGTGAGAGAGGGGGAAAAGATATAATAAAATCCTCATGTGTCATAAAATTTCTAAACGGCAGCTGATTCCTAATCTACATATACCTGGCCTTTATGTAACTAACCTTTAGAGATTAAAAAAAAAAAATATTTTGCATGGTAGTCTCCTAGATTTAAAAATCCAGTTGAGTCTGGGAATACATTTTAATCAGTGTGTTGCTTATAAAATATATTAATTCAAGCTGTCCTGCTTAGATAGAGCATTGTCCAAAAGTAAAATCAAAATAGATACAAGACCTGCTTCATTCTCCCTGAATTTGCTTAAATGGCAACTGTTGCATCTGTTTATTCCTATGTGTGATATGCAGTGATGACAAGTCCAACAGCACAAGGAGTGGTTTTCTTCAGAAGACACAGAGTCAGAACTGTTTTGAGGTCTGGTCATTAGATATGTTTGAATGTGGTAGTTTTGCTGATACAGTATATCAATACTTGTTCTCAAACTGTCCAAGACTTTTGAAGGAGATTTAATCACCAGATTATCTCTTTATTGCTGGTTTGTTCAAAAGCTGCCTTGAAAAATGAAACCTTTCAATAAACAAGAAGATTGACATAATAGTGTTGGATTGTGGTGCAGGATTTGTCTCAAATGGATTTAAATTTTAAGAGAATGCAAGCCACGTGTTGCTACATTCTTGAAATTACAAGCATTTTCTTTATGATTGAATAGACAATTTAAGTTCTGAAGAAGTGTGTCAGCCTGATTAAACTTTGAATGAAGCATCATCTCAAAATTGCTTTAAAAAGCAAATATGATAATCCTGGATGGTCTTCTGAAGCAGTCTCTTTACACAGGCAAAAAAAAAAAAATCACAACGAAATTTCATTGGTGTACATTCAAAGTGACAATAAAGTTATCATCATCAACTATTCAGATTTGAAAATCTGCTATTGCAACCCCATAATAAAATTCTATTACCATTTATTTCCAGGACCTGAATTTCTCCATCAAAGCAAATCTATGACACTTTGCACATTCTATTAGCAACAAATAGTGTGCTCATTTCACATTCACTTGCATGTTTCTTATCAGAGATGGATATACTACTATTCCCTGGGATGTTACTTCAGCGGTGAAGAAAGAAAATATACAAGTCATTTGAACTGCCAACTTTCCTGTAATAGCATTATCATTTTTGCTGGGGAGTGGAGTGGAGGAGACACTGAAAAAAATTTGCAAAGTTACAGTATTTTATCACTAATATTAGACAAGACTTAATATTTCATTTGAAAATGTAACTTTTCAAGGAATACGTACCCCTGTTCTGGCAATTTTGTTACTATATTAAAAGAGATCCATTTGAAGGCAAAATTTTGATAGTAATTCTATGTTCAAGAGAAATATTATTAACATACAATTCAACTATCTGTAGCCCTGTCAGGTAATATACCACTAATTTTTTTGTTATATTTTTTACTTTTACTTTTTTTAAAAAAAATGTCTAAAAGTTGAAATTTAGATGAGAAGCTGAAAGAAAAGTCTGGTTTGTTTTTCTTTGCACTCCTTGTAATGTTGTATTACTAATTACATTTCAGCCCTGCATCATAACCCTACTTCCAAAATATCCCTCCACTTTATTTCATTCTCACAACAACCCTGTCAAGTGTTTTTAGGATGAGTAGGGGACCATTTAGTTAGAACCATAATAAGGATATAAATTCAAACATCCTTGTTTCTTACATAAGGCCATTGGTTCCAGAAAGCTGACTGGAAAACAGCTAAAACATTCCAAACCACAACTTTATGCAAACTTCAGATTTCTTTCTTCTGCTATTTTCCATGAAAAACTTAGTATGAAATAATTCTCAGACTACAAGTGGTCTCTCCAATGGTTATACTGTCTAATGCTAACTTAAGCCATGGCAGTAAAAAAGTAATCTGTCCTCACCAAATTAACACTGGAAGTCTAGGTAGGAGGAGAATTCATAATTTGTTCCCAGTCCCTAGTGTTCAACTAACCTAGCTTATACTCTAGTCATGATAATCTAATTTCTGGAATACCATATAGTGGAAAGGAGGGTGAGGAAATCCAGATCAATTATCTTCTTGCCGACATGACTCAAAGTCTGGCACTACACATGAACTCTGAAGAGGCTGTTAAACCCACTTGGACATAATGCAAATATATGTCACAGGCTGCACAGTAGTCAGTTGTCTTTGGAAGCATCTCAGCCAGCATAAACTAGTGACCATGTCACAGCCTGTCAGAACTGTATGTCCTTGTCTAGACAGGTAGCATGCCTCCACCAAGCACAGTTTTAGATGTATATGGTATATTTTAAACACCTTCCCTAGCCTTTTATATTAGTGCACATAGATTGCACATTACTATATTATAAAGGATTTATCTGTGACCATATCTTCCAGACTATATGTTTCATTGCAGAATTTATACAAATTCATTTTAGAAGAAAAATAGATCATTTTTGACTGCAGGTATGATGGAATCATAGGGGTTGTAGATGCAGTTGCAGAATATCTATTACCTTAGACACCTAAAGGCACAGACATCATTAACACTCACTGAGTTGGATAGTACCTCAAGAGAATGATAGGATACCGAAATAATGTTATCAAATAAAATAATAATAATCAAAAATTTAAAAAATATTTTTATCCTACTTTTGTGCCAGATGTGTTTTGTTTTTGTTTTTTTCAAAAGTTTGGTTTTGTTTTCTTGTCACTTAGATTCCCTCTCTCTCTCTCTGTTTTTCTCAAAATATTAAAAAATATTGTGATTTTAAGAATTCTCCAAGCAGCACTAATTTTCTCTGCTCCTGTGCAAGCTGAAAGGGGAAAATTAATGAAAGAAATGAGAATAATTGCTGAACTGAAATTTACAAATTTTCACTCTGATTACAAACTAGAATTAAGAACAAAGACTTTAGGGGAGAGTGGCTTATTTTAGGAAGCAAATAAGCAGAAGCAAGAAAATTGGAAGTTGTCATATTGACAATAATTGTACCATTATTAATACTTGGTTTAAATCTGGAATCTTAAAACAAAAAATTGGACAAATATTTATATAATCTCATATTTAGCATTTGTTAATTTTAGTTGCTTTCAGTAAAACTTCCCCTCATAAAAAACATAATTAGTTTTTGCTTTTTTAAATTGCTCATTTTTAGAAATGTAAACACCAAATTTTATGCACTTTTTCATTCAAGTTATTTTGCCTTTCTTCTCAATCAAGCACAGAGTTAGCTGAGCCAATAACAGTCCATTAGAGACCCTGAAGGAACCAAGTAGAAAAAACAGCCAAGCAAAAAGCTTAATGATAGTACATGATGAAGTAAATGGAGGGAAAAGGCAAAGAAGAAGCTAATTTAGTTGGGTTACTTGCATCATTTCTCATGTTGTAAATTGCAGGCCATGCTGAGATGAAAATATATTTAAAAAACATGTTAATTGCTCAGCCTATTAAAAAATAGTTCAGGACATTAAAAACAGGTGTAGACAATTTCTTGTCTTATGTGGAATGGTGCCTCTGTCCTTGTTTCATCCTTCATCCTTTTCCATTTCCATCAAAAGAAGTCTGTTCTCAGTTCAATAAGACCCAAATGAAGAAATACCCTGGTGATGTTACCCAGGCACTCTCTGACCTACATTAAGACATTTGCAGGTACCTAAGCTTTTTCAGGCCTGGCAAGATTTTTGGAATTATCTTTCCTAAAAATTTTTCTCAGAGTTTTAAGTATATTTCTTTCTCTCTTTTTTTTCTTTCTTTTTTTTGTCCAGGTCCTTGACTGTTCCATTGGTAGGCTTATTGGTTTTTATTTTTACTGGTGTTCTCATGATTATATTATTATGGGATGTATATGCACGATAGGTGTGTAAATATGTAATCTCATTTTTGATGTTAAGGTTAAAGGTAGTACATAAGTATTTATATTTATTTTATATTTAGATAACTATATGAATGGCTCTGTACAGCCAAATTAGCAATGTCTATGGAATGCAGCTCACTTGTGCCAATACACTGGTTGGATTAAAAAAAACCCAGTACTTGATATTGTATGACCCAAACAAGTGAAGTATGCATGTAGCTGGAAGAAACAGGTCAAATTGCATGGATGCGTTTCTACTACATCTCTAGTACTTTCCCTGACATGAATCAAATGCCTGGTTGTTCTTGGATCCTGAAGAGTTCTGGTTGTGTGTGTGTGTGGGGGGGGGGGGATGTTCTATTGCTAAATATGGCCAAATGATTATGAAAATCCTATCCTAATTCTAAGATAATTTTTGAGTTATATTCTTGGAACTGAAAAAAAGTTCAGGTCAGTATAACTTCCATTTGGGTTTTTATAACATCTGCATTTGTTATCTTCAGTTGACTCTCACCATGTCTGGGAATGCTCATAGTAAACAGAAGTGACAACCAGAAGGAGGGCAAATAAGATATTTTGAAGTCTGATGTAAGCATTCCTGGCTTTTAGAGTTTGCTAGTGACATAATAGCTATCATTATACCCTATTCATAGAGACAAAAACTAGAACAGTGCTGACAAATTAAGTGACTAGAGTGGAAGATGGTTGTATTTCAATTGTTGTCCAGAGCAATAAATAGATTCATTTAGGCCTGTTATAATAAATGAAATATAATATATATGTCTATAACACATTACAAAAGTGTTTGAAATGCATTTAAATAATATTAAAATATTTCAATCATGGAACAAGACTTTATATCAATATTTGACTTGCTGATTATTTATGCAGAAATGTGTCATATTGCTCTTACAGTTCAGCACTATCTAAGGGTGCTATTGGCTAGTCTTTGTTAGCCATTCATTGTTAAGTTCATGGAACTTAATATGTGCATTGAGACTTTCAATCCATGTAGAATCAGAAAGTGAGGGTGTAATTTTTTTGAAAAATTAATTTGAATTCAATTGATTTGAAGGATAAGGATTGGGCAATAGGAAGATTTAGGAATGCAGTTGGATGTGTACTTTATACATGAGGAAATAGGTGGATGGATCTAATAGGGATTTGATTGAGGAGGCATATGGTTTAACAGAATAACAGACAAAGTTGGAAGGGACCTTGGAAGCCTCCTAAATCAACCCCTTGCTCAAGCAGGAGACCTTATACCATTTCAGACAACTGGCTGCCCAATTTCTGTTTAAAAGCCTCTAGTGATGAAGTACCTGTTGTTTTAAATATAAATTATCATAGCCTTTTTCCTGTTTTCTTCTTGTGGCAACACAGGATCACAAACATCTGGCTATGGTTTATCAAAAGAACTGTGGTTTAATATACAATATGAAACAACAACATTCAGGGACCATACAGAATACAAGGCAGTCAGTTAGAATAGAATACAAATGGTTCAAGTGAGTACAAGGTTCCAACTGCCATTCCCCTCAGTCTATTAAAGGGATACTACCCCCAAAATTCTTTGCTGCCTATTCTCCAAACATCACTTCTGCCAATTGGCTACTAAGTTATAATTACCTTGACACTCCTCCCATTTAGAACAGCTGCTAGTCTGAATGCCTTTACCCAATTCTGATACTTGTCTGAACTGAAAGACTTCGTTAACATATCAGACAAATTATTTTCTTGTGTGAATCCCTGTGTTACCAGTCTTGCCTTGTATTGCAGTTCATTATTTTTGTAACACCTTCTTTTTTTATACCCACTTACATCCATGGCCTTTTTTCTTTCTGGTAATCTCATGGATGAGAACACTTGATGCACATCCATAGATTTCATTTCCTTGTCCATGGCTTCTTTCCATTTTTCTTGTTCTGTTTTCAGTATTTATTAAATAGATAGCTGTTTTTATGGCATCTCCCCAGTATCCTCTACTCATGCCTGCATCTGCAAGTAATGAGTCCTTCATTGTCTATAATATGCAATTTCTGGACATATAGAGATATTCTAAACTCTGAAGGAAATTAAAAATCTAAACAAGAAATGGAAAATTAGGGCATCAATCTATCATGGTGGGCACTTTTACAAATGCAAACTAGATATGATAACGTTGTTAAATTATACGGATTTTATAAGGGACAAATGGTGTTTGATAAGACATTGTTAACTTCAGATGAGAAATTACAAACTGACAATGTCAATTTCTTATAAAGAAAACTTATATAAAATGTTCTATAGATGGCACTTGCCACCAGCAAGATTAGCAAAAATCTTTCAAAATATGTCAGATAGATGTTGGAAATATAAACATAAGTCAGGCACGTAGTATCATGTTTGGTGGACATGTGATAAAGTAAAGAACTATTGGAAAAAGATACATACTTGGCTAGAAAAGATGTTGGAAGAACATGTAGATTTTAAACCTGAACTTTTTTTATTAGGTATAATGCCAGAAAAAAACTAACAAACAAAGCCTATATTTGATTTTGCACATCACAACAGTGGCAACAATCTTATTTGTGCAATATTGGAAAAATGAAGGAATACCATTAGATGGAGAATTAATCAAAAAAAATACTAGAATGCACAGAGATGGCAGACTATGAGACTGAAAGAAAAAGAAGAAATAAAATATTACCAAACTTTGGACTTATTTTATCAATGACTAGAGGAAAGAATAATGGATTAGGAATTAAATATGTATCAGTGAATGTAAACTCAGATAGCACATTGGTTGAAAAATTATTATTGTATGTATGGAAAAAAAATAAAAACTTTTAATTAAAAAAAAGAAAAGTTTTGGGAGGGATATGTTTTGGAACTGTTGGTGAGACTCTTAAAAGTCATTGGTACTGTTTGAAATTGTTCTGCCATCAGCAAGATCTGACTGCTGGCCCAATGACAGATTCTATTGCAAATCAGGGCTGTTTCCAAAGGAGGCAGAAGAGGAGAGGTCCCGTGGCTTATGGAGCAAAGGAACTGGATGAGGCTATCGGCAGGCCCAGAGGAAGAGAGAGAGGCTTCTGGAGGAGTAGGTGGTGGTGGCAGTGTGCTCCAAGGGTGAAAGGAAACAAGGCCTCTTTAAGGAAAAAGTGGAAGAGACAGGATCAGAAAAATGAAAGGAGATGAGGTTGTCGTGCAGGAATACAAGCTAATTTGAGGGCTAATCCACATGGAGCTCTGTTTCCATCTGTCCTGTTTGCCATTGTTCACTCCCTAGAGAGTAAAATGGATGATCTGAAACTTGAGCTGGCTAGGAACAAGGAGTGTATATTGGAGGTGGTAACCCTTTGAGAGCTGTATGCTTCGAAATTTCATTTTAATGTATGCCGATTGGTGTACATTCCTAGTGACAATAAAGATGTTGTTGTTGTTATAAAGATATTGAAGAGTACCAGGCCTAAAGTAGAAGCTTGGGGTACCTCACTGCTTATTTTCCTCCATTAGATATAGTTTCATTAAGGACTATACATTAAGTGCAGTTTATCAGCCAGTTGCAAATCCAACTGGAGATGCTGTCTATCGCACATTTTTCTACCTTACTAAGAAATTGGTTGTGGTCTGACTTCTGGTTTGCCAAGCCAGACGACATGGATGTCTGGAGGATGGCTCTCGTCTTCCACGTTCAGTTTTGCATCGCAGGGGGGGGGGGGGGTCCTAAAAGAGCCGAAGAGTCACCTTGGAGGGGCAACCAGAAAGAAGGGGCTCTTGCAGAAATGCGGGGGAGCTGCAAGCCCCCCATTAGTGCCTTCATTCCCTTCGTACTGGCATAATATGGCCAGTTCCTAGGCTGCAGACAGCGGAAGTCAAACTTACCACCAGGCAACATTAAAGCAGCGTAGAAGAGACAGGGGTAAGATTCCTCTCTTATATCTTCATCTTCTTCTTTTCACCTAAATAAGCTGCTAAATACCTTCCCCCCTGTGGAGAGAGAAGGGGGGATTCAACCCTCCCTTCAAATAAGTGGCAAGCAAGCTCAGGGGTGTTTTTTAAAAAAAATGTTGAAAAAAAATGGACTAAAAGAAAAGAACTTTCAAAGTACTTGGGGGACACCTAGAGGCTAAACCTGAAATTGCACTCTGACTTTCTCTTTAAAAAGAAAATCAAGAAAATATTTAAGAAAAACAAGATAAGATTAACCTTGAACACCAGATGTGAAACTCCACCATGGAAGAGTTTCAAAAACAAATCTATGCTATATGGGAAATATCTTACCAAACTTATCAGTTCCTTTCTACAGCTGGCGATGAAATAAGAGCTTTTGGAAAAGAATTAGAAAGCATCTCGAAGAAACAAATTCAAACTGTGATTATAACTAATATTTTATCGGGACAGAACTTAACAGAAGAAATTGAACAATCAAATACATTGGCAGAAGAATTAACTATTCAATAAACACAGACTTTTGAAGACCATAATGGGAAACTGGTGGAAAAAAATGTATTCAGTCCAGGACAATTATATCAAGAGGTGAAAATAATGAGAAAATTTGGCGCTGTTAACAGACATTTCAATCCTTCAAAAATGGAGACTGGAGGGCTACTTCAATATGATATAACAACACAAGAATGCTTTGATGACCCTGAGGCAAAGAAGCGAAAAATGACATGGCAAAGGAAGAAAGCAAGAATAAGATTGAAGAAATATGGACATCCTTAAGAGGCCTGAAATAGATAATACCAAAATAGACAGGATTGTACTTGGATTATGAGAGATTGTTTTGATGAGTAGATAAAAATACTGACTAATTTTAAAAAAACAACACAGATGTATGAATACTAACATTGAAATATTGAGCTCTTTAAATGATATAGATTAAGATGTATATATGTTAAGAATGATAGAATGTAACTAATATACTTGGATGTAGTGACATGAAAGGATGTATTAAATGTTGAAACGGAAGAAATTTTGGTTAATTTTTAATATGTGGAAACTATAAATGAGAAAGAAGAATATTATATTGTCCTCCTCCTCTTTCTCCTCCTTGTAATTGGTATCCTAATGACTACCATTCTAATATTGTACTACTAACATTGATATGGAAATGAGATAAATAAGAAGTGTATTTACATTACTAGGTATCAGAGAAAATTGTGTAAAGGGAAAGGAGGTTATTTAGCAATATGAAAATGAGAAACTTTAAACGTTTAATTTTAATATCAATGTAAAATTAAAGCTGGAAAAATATATAAGGTGTTTATGTTTTAAAGATGGAATGTTAAAATATAAAATATACCAAAGTATTGACAAATATAAGAAAACTATTAAATGACTGATGGATAGCAATGAGAAGTATGTTAATTTAGATAAGAGATAATATGTATTAATGGAAATGAGAGAGGAAGTATTGGTTACAACAATTTGGAGATTTGTAATAATATGTATCTGTCTGAAATGGAACTATTGTAACCAGACACCACGTTGCTTTTTAAAGATACTATTGTAATATTGGAAAACTAATAAAAAAAGGAAAAAGAAATTGGTTGTGGTCTATTTTGTCAAATGCCTTAACTGAAATCCAAATATAGCATAAGTGACTAATTTAGTCACTTTGTCAAAGAATGAAATAAAATTTGTTGGCATGATCTGTTTTTGACAAACCCATGTTGGCTTCTGGTTATACCTTTGCTTGCTTCTAGATCAGGGGTGTCAAACTCGGAATGTACATGATGTGTTGCTATGTATCGCAACTTTTTCTCCATTGCCGGCAATCAAGTGGGCACAGTTTTGGCATAAGGTATCTGGCCCTTGGGCCGGCAGTTTGACACACCTGTTCTAGATGTTTGTAGATCTGTTACTTGATTACCATCTGTTTAGTGGTTGGGGCATATGATGCTGCAGCAATGGAGGATGTGTATTAAAAAATAATCTCCTCTTGGTGTCAAAAATCAGAATACTTTACAGTATTCTGTAAAATAAGTACATTTTTTATTTGCTACTTAAAAGCTATTGGTTTGAATTATCACTGTAAAAGAGTCCTTTTCAAGAAAAGAAAACATATACTTCTAGAACTGTTTTTCTCTATGGAATAAAATGCACTAATTTCGAGAAATTAGAGAGACAAGTAGACCTGATTCAAGAGATCAGGGTTTCTGATAAGTGTACTTGGAAAATCTGCATTTGAATGTATAAACAAGATAAGATCAAAACACCCGTGACAATATTTTTCTTCTATGCACATAACAGAACTACCAATTTGCCCAGAATGTTACAGAGTCTCCTGCTTGAACAGGGGGTTAGATTAGAACAAGGATGTCAAACTGCTGGCCTGCGGGCCAGATGCATCATGCAGAAGCCATGCCCACCCCATTGCCGGAATGGCAAAACTGTCCCGATACATTGCGTGATATCACGTGACATCATGAGTTTGACATGTCTGGATTAGAAGATCTCCAAGGTCCCATCTAACTTGCTTAATCTGAAAAACACAATTCTGTACAGTGTTATTAGCTAATCTACTCCTTGTAATTTCAGAAATCTAGCAAATACATGCATGTGGGTATGCATAACATATAACAAATCTGTCTATATAAGGACAAGATAAAACCATTAACTCCTTTTATTATCTTCCATAAATCAAATGTAGCCCTGTGATAAGCATAAAATTAAGAGGTAGTATCTATAAGGCCTCTATATTCCACTGGCAACCTTAAACCTATATGGCACAGATTTGAATAATCACTATTTAATTATAGGGCATTAATAATAGTAGACTTTTTTTTTGAAGAAGTCTAAAGTAGTTTTCCAATAGGAAAACTTTGTAAACTCTAGGCATGCACATTTCCTCATAATCTCTAGATAAATGGCTTGTCTGAAGAAATAAGCTGGCATGCCACTGATACTTGCCTAGTCATGATTGGTGAGTACAGCAGCTTCAGGAACTTCCTTGCCAATATGGGCGATATAGCAAAAACATAATCAAAGTTATGATATCTAGATTGATTTTTCTCTATAGTTATCTAACATGAAGATACAGTTGCACCATGTCCTCCAGTATATTAGCTGCTGCTTATAATGAATTCTAATTACTGATATTAAAGTCTGAAAACAGTCTAAATAATGTACAAAGTGTTATGTACATTGATATTTTTTAAAAAACTACTATAGGCATAACTTCTTGAACCTACTTTCAAACCCTGAACTGGCCACGTCTGTTAATATCTTTCTTGGTATGCCATTAAAAGAATACTTTAATAACTAATTACTTTAATATTTTCCAATGTGTTTTAGGGGGAGAGGGTGCCTTAGAGTCAGTCTTTTTTTTATTAAAAAGTTTTACAAATACATTATAAACATAAGACCCACCCCTCCCCCATCCCCACCCAATTTCCCCTCCCTCCCCTTCCCCCCCGACTTCCCAGAGCATAATACAAGGTATTAACCCTAACAATCTTAATCTATAATATGCTAACTAACTATAATAACACTTTAAATCCTATCAAACTTTAACTCTCCTTAAAAATAACTAAATAATAATAAATCTTATAAATCTACTACTTATTCAAATGCTAAATGAAACTTTTTGGTCCCATATTTATTCTGAATAAAATCAATCCATCTTCTCCATTCCAAGATATATCTTTGTTGCGAATGGTCTTTCAAATATGCTGAAATTTTTGCCATTACTACCAGGTTCGAAACTTTTTTTTTTTTTATTGAAAAGTTTTTCAATACATTTTATCTTTAAC
>JAKJMR010017869.1:1118561-1130633 GCA_024449315.1 Daboia siamensis | reverse complement strand
AAAAAAAACAATCATAAACTACCATATGCTAATAACAATAAACTATTAAGTCTACCGCGCTTTAGCTCTTATAAATTGACTACAAGCAATATACTTATTCAAATGCTAAATGAAACTTTTTAGTCCCATATTTATTCTGGATGTAATCAATCCATTTTTTCCACTCCACAATATATCGTTGTTGCGAATGGTCTTTCAAATACGCTGAAATCTTCGCCATTTCCGCCAGGAAGGAAACTTTTAAGGTCCATTCCTCTATAGTCGGCAGTTCTTCCTTCTTCCAGTATTGCCCTATTAAAAGTCTCGCTGCCGTAATTAGGTTCAGCATCAACTTAATGTCCACAGCAGTAGTATCAGTAATAATACCCAGTAAAAACAATTGCGGACAAAACTTTATCCTTTTCTTAAATATCTTCTGCATATTCCACCAAATTTTAATCCAAAATGCTTTAATCTTTTTACAAGTCCACCATATATGAAAATACGTTGCATCTTCGCCTCCACATCTCCAACATTTAGGCTGATAATTCGGATACATACTTGCTAACTTTTTAGGATCTAAATGCCACCTATAAAACATTTTATAAAAGTTCTGTCTTAAGTTTTGAGCTTGCGTAAATTTTACATTTCTCACCCAGATCTTTTCCCAAGTGTCCATTGTAATAACTTCCTGAATATTCTGCCCATTTTATCATACAGTCCTTAACAATTTCTGTTTCTGAGTCAATTTCTATCAATGCAAGATATATCCGTTTGATATGTGCTGACCCTGATTTCTAATTTGCTTTACCAAATTGTCATCATCCATTAGAAAACCAATTTTCTGATCTTCTTTCCACTTGGCTTGTAATTGCCCATACTGAAACCAAGTTTGAACAATCTTTTTTCCTCGTAAAAAATTATATGGCTTCAAACACCATATATTCCACTCCAAACTCAAGATTTCCTTATATGTAGTCACATCATGTTTGAATCCAACATTTATATTCTCTATTGCGTGTTTCGGTATTGCCCACAAAGGTATCTTGTAATTTAACTTATGTCTATGCTTTTTCCAAACTCGCAACAAAGCATGTCTTAAAATATGCATCTTAAACACATTATCTACCTTCTTGTCATACAATAAGTATGCATGCCAGCCAAATAGCAAATCATGACCTTCAAGATTTAATAATCTCCCTTGTGTTAAATTAGTCCAATCACTTATGGCTGATAATGCAGCAACTTCATAATATAATTTAAGATTGGGCATTTTTAGACCACCTCTTTCACGCGTGTCCTGCATAATTTTAAATTTAACCCGTGGCCTTTTCCCTGCCCAAACAAATTTATTAATACCCTTCTGCCATTCCTCCAAGTTTGAATCCTTTTTAAGAATGGGTATCATTTGAAACAAAAATAGAAATTTTGGCAGAACATTCATTTTCACTGCTGCGATTCTTCCCAATAATGACAATTGTAATTTTTTCCAACTATCCAATTCTTTTTGCACTTTGTTCCATAACTTTTCATAGTTATTTTTATATAATTTTACGTTTGAGGGTGTCAAGTATACCCCCAAATATTTAACCCTTTCAACAATTTCAAATCCAGTTAACCTTTCTAAAGCTACCTTTTGTAATACTGTCATATTTTTAGATAGCATTTTAGTTTTTTGTATATTAACCTTGAATCCAGAAACTTTCCCGTATTGCAATATTAACTCCATCAATTCCATAACAGAATTTTCTGGCTGTGTCACCGTAATAACCAGATCGTCCGCAAACGCCCTCAATCTATAATCCTGATCTCTTATTTGAATTCCCTTAATTGTTTCCGAATTCCGTATTTTAATCAATAATATCTCCAACGTTAAAACAAATAATAAGGGTGATAACAGGCACCCCTGCCTCGTACCCTTTTCAATATTACACATTTCAGTCAGACTATTATTCACAATTATTCGAGCTGTTTGTTTTTGATATAATGCCCTGATTGGTTGTAAAAATTCATCCCCATAATTCATTTTATCTAATACTTTCATCAAAAATTTCCAATCTAATTGATCAAAGGCTTTTTCAGCATCCAAAAAGATCAATGCTGCAGGGATCTGGTTATTCCTTTCCAAAAATTCTAACAAATCAATTATATGCCTCACATTATTTTTCATTTGTCTACCACTTATAAACCCAGTTTGATCATCATGAATTACCCGTTGCAATACCCTCATCAGTCTACTAGCTAAGACCTTAGCAAATATCTTGTAGTCCGTATTCAAAAGTGATATTGGCCTATAATTTCTTGCTTGAGTAACATCCTGATCTTCTTTCGGGATCAAAGAAATAAAAGCAGTTTTCCAAGACGGAGGCACTCCACCCCCCTTTTGAATTGTCTGAAACAGTTCCTTTAGTGGCTTCGAAACTTTTAAAGTCCATTCTTCTATAGTAGGCAAATCCTCCTTCTTCCAGTATTGCGCTACCAAAAGTCTTGCTGCTGTTATTAAATACAACATCAATTTAGTTTCTATAGCAGTACAGTCTATAGCAGACATGTCAAACACAAGGCCTGGGGGCCGGATCCGGCCCGCAAAGTGGTTTCATGTGGCCCGCGAAGCCATCCTGGAAACCGTGAGGGAACGGCCCCCACTGCCTTGGCCCTGGCCCAGAGACCCTCCTTCTGCCAGAGACCCTCAGATCTGTCCCAGTCCTGCCCAGGCCTCCATAGGACCCTTGATGCGAACCATGTAGAGCTGGCCACGCCCACCTAGTAGGCCATATGCACTCTAGCCACGCCCATCCAGTAGGCCACCCCCACCCTGGCCATACCCACCCGGCCCCCTGAGGGTAACCGCAATGCTGATGCGGCCCTCAATGAAATTGAGTTTGACACCCCTGGTCTATAGTAATACCCAGCAAAAATAATTGTGGAGAAAACTTTATCTTTTTATTAAATATCTTCTGCATATTCCACCAAATTTTAATCCAAAAAGCTTTAACTTTTTTACAAGTCCACCATATATGATAATACATTGCATCATCACAACCACACCTCCAGCATTTAGGCTGATAATCTGGATACATACATGCCAATTTCTTAGGATCTAAATGCCATCTATAAAACATCTTATAAAAATTCTCTCTTAAATTTTGTGCCTGTGTAAATTTACATTTCTGACCCAGATTGTTTCCCAAGTATCCATTGCTATTGGTTCTTGAATATTCTGGGCCCATTTTATCATACAAACTTTAACAAGTTCCGTTTCTGAATCTATTTCTATCAATGTATTATATATCCTTCTTATATGTGCAGGACTTTGATCTCTAATTTGTTTAACCAAATTTTCTTCTACTATGGAAATATCAATTTTCTGATCCTGTTTCCATCTAGCTTGTAACTGCCCATACTGAAACCAAGTTTGTACTATCTTTTCTTCTTTTAAAATATTAAATGGCTTTAATTGCCATACATTTCTTTTCAATCTAAGAATTTCTTTATATGTAATCACATCATGCTTAAATCCCACATTTATATTTTCTATCGCATGTTTAGGTATTGCCCAAATTGGAATTTTAAAATTCAACTTATAACGATATTTTTTCCAAACTCGCAACAGGGCATATCTTAATATATGTGTCTTAAAAACATTATCCACTTTTTTGTCAAACAATAAATAAGCATGCCAACCATATAACAAATCATATCCTTCAATATTCAGTAATCTCCCTTGTGTTAAATTAAACCAATTACTAATTAATGATAATGCCGCAGCCTCATAGAATAATTTAAAATTGGGCATTTTAAGATCACCTCTTTTACGTACATCTTGCATTATCTTAAGTTTAACTCTCGGTCTCTTCCCTGCCCAAATAAATTTATTAATACCTCTCTGTCATTCCTCCAAATTTAAATCCTTTTTAAGAATAGGTATCATTTGAAACAAGAATAAGGTAAAACATTCATTTTCACAGCTGCAATTCTTCCCAATAAGGACAATTATAATTTTTTCCAACTATCTAATTCTTTTTGTATTTTTCACCATAACAATTCATAATTATTTTTATATAATTTTGCATTTGAAGCTGAAAGATATACCCCCAAGTATTTGATCTTCTTAACTATTTCAAATCCCATTAGTTTTCCTAAAACTTCGTTTTGTTCTTTAGTCATATTTTTAATCAATATTTTAGTTTTTTGCCTATTTACCTTAAATCCAAAAACTTGTCCATATTGTAAAATTATTTCCATTAAATCTGTAACCGATTTGAGTTGGTTGACTGAATGTAATTTCCAAGTCATCCGCAAACGCTTTCAATCTATAATCTTGATCTTTAATTTTAATTCCCTTTATTTTCTCTGAATCACATATCTTGATCAACAATATTTCCAATGTTAAAACAAACAATAATGGCGATAGCGGACAACCCTGTCTTGTACCTTTTTCAATTTTACAAGCGTCTGTTAAACTACCATTAATTATTATTTGAGCTGTTTGTTTTTGATATATTGCCCTAATAGGTTGTAAAAACTTATCACCAAACTCCATCTTTTCCAAAACCTCGAATAAAAATTGCCAATTCAATTGATCAAAGGCCTTTTTGGCATCCAAAAAGATCAGCGCTGCGGGGACTTGATTATTTCTTTCCAAAAATTCTAATAAATTTACAATATGTCTCACATTATTTTTCATTTGTCTACCACTTATAAATTGATCACTATGAATCATTTGCTGCATAACCTTCATTAATCTATTTGCTAAAATCTTTGCAAATATTTTATAATCATTATTTAAAAGCGATATAGGCCTATAATTTTTAGGTTGAACAAGATCTTGATCTTCCTTCGGAATCAAGGTTATAAATGCTGTTTTCCATGATGGAGGCACTTCTCCTTCAGATTGAATTGTTCTAAATAATTCTTTTAAAGGCTCCACCATTTCTGATTGTAAATTTTTATAATAAATAGCTGATAAACCATCTGTACCGGGTGCCTTACCCACTTTTAATTGTTTAATTGCTAAAATAATTTCTTCAGCAGTTATCAATTGATTCATCCTTTCCCATTGCTCTTGTGTAAGTATTGGGATATTCACATCCTGTAAGTAACTATCCATATCTAAACCTTGCTTTATATCCCTAGCATATAATTCAGAATAAAATTCAACAAAAGCTTTTTTAATAAGACTTTGCTGAAACACCTCTTTACCCTTATATTCTATCTTATCAATATTATGTGATCTTTGTTTTTTCCTTAATAAATAAGCTAACCACCTACCTGGCTTATTAGCATTATTAAAAGTATTATGTTTGGCATATCGTAAATTAGTTGCCACTTGATCTGCCATTAACACATCAAACTGTCCTCTTAGCAAGTTAATTGCTTTTTTCAACCTCTTATCAGATGCGTTCAGAGTAAAAGCTTTCTCTTTCAACTTTATTTCCTCCTCCATTTCTTTATGCTTATATTCCAATCTATATCTATTTTTATTATTCAGATATATTAGCACTCCTCTCATATAAGCTTTACTTGCATCCCAAACCACTTCAATAGGAGTACCCTTATGCATATTCATAGTAAAAAATTCTCGCATATGCTTTTTATATTCTACCACATTTTCTTCATATCTAAACAAATTTTCATTTAATCTCCATGATCTTCTTTCCCCCATGCCTTATCCAATTCCATCCACACTGGACTATGATCTGATAAAGTTCTTGGGCATATCTTAGTCTTCTTAATCCTAGAAAAAAAATCATTAGTAGTTAATATAAAATCGATCCTAGAAAAAGATTGATGTCTATCAGAAAAAAAAGTAAAATCCTTTTCTTCCAAATTTCGTTCTCTCCAGACATCTCACAATTCCAAGTCATCTTTCAAATCAAAAAAAAAGATTTTGGCAATCTAGCATGGCTTGGAGTATTTTTAAAAGAACCTTTTTTTATCTTTCTGAGTATCCAACACTCCATTCCAATCTCCCATTAAAATACTCAATTTATAATCCCATTGAGTTATTTTATTATGTAACAGTTTGTAAAATTCTCCTTGCTGTTGATTAGGTGCATATACCCCAATTAAAAGTATTTTCTTCCCTTCTATTAATAGTTCAATTATAATATATCTTCCTTGTTTATCTGCTTCAATTAAATTAGCTGTTAAGTCTTTCTTTACATAGATAACTACTCCATTTTTCTTCTCTGGAGCAGATGCAATAAATTGTATACCCAATCTAGAGTTTATCAAATATTTTTGATCAGTTGCGCGAATATGCGTTTCTTGCAAACATATAACATCATTTTTAAACTGTTTCAAATACTGAAATACTTTATTTCTCTTTTGTGGTGAATTTAATCCATTAACAGTCCAGGTTAGAAACTTTGTCACCATCTTTTGTGACTTGAAACTTTCAGAGCTTTTCTTGCAGATCCATAAGCATCTGCCTCTTTGGCCTAGCTCCTCCCACAGCTTCACTAGAAGTAGATTCCTGACTTGTAGTTATAGAACACTGTTACTGTTTCTGTTGTTGTTGTTGTTGTTCCTTACGTCTAGATGCAGCCCGTGTCACTCTTTGAATCTTAGATTCTTCTAATAAAACCTGGGGTTTCACAGTTTCCGAGATTTGCTGCACTTCTTGTACCTGTTGCTCTCCTTCTTCTTTTCCTCCTTTAGCTTCTTCTTTCCCTCCTTTAACTTCTGAAGATGGCAGTAAACCTGCTTTCAATATATTAGAATAAAAATCACATGCCTTCAGGACTGTGTTAAGGCGATATCTTACTCCAGCATAATTCACCACAATCCTCATTGGTATCTCCCATCTGAACTGAAGCTGTTGTTTTTTTAATTCATCTGCCAGAAAAACAAAATCTTTCCTTTTTCTCAAAATTCTTGGGGGAATCTCTTTCAGAATCAAAACCTCTTGATTAGCCACTTTAAATCTATTATTGTAAAAAGCTTCAATGATCTCATTTCTGATCTTTCTCTTTGTAAAATACACAACCACATCTCTTGGCAGTTTCCTTTGCCTTGCAATCCAAGAATTAACATGGAATATTTATCTATCTCCACAAAAAAATCTTCCACTTGAATTCCCAAAATAGACGCCAGAGCATCCACCGACATCTCCTCCAGATTTTCCTGTGGATTCTCTTTTAAACCTCTTATCCTCAGGGCAAACTCCATGTCTCTATATTGTATCATCTCCACTTCATCATCAATTTTTTTCCATTTTATTCTCAACTTTACACATTTTTAGCCTCCAGCATCAGATTATTTTGTTTCACTTCTTCCACACGTTCATCCAGACTCTCAATACAACCTGAGAGCCCCTGAAATGCTATCAAAATATTCTCCCGTATTTCCTTATTTTTTTCTTCAAAAAGTTCTGCCACCTGCTCAGATATTTTTTCAGACTAAAGTTTTAAAGCATCTTTTAAAGAATCTTGTAAGTCTTTTAAAGTCAGTGCAGGTGCAACAGCTGCGGCAGGTAACATCAAAGATTGAATTCCAGATTGCTGAACAGACGATGCCCCCGGACTTTTAGAAACAGGAATTCTAGGCAGTTTGGAAGCCATTTTAACACCTAATTAACTTTTGTTGCACACTTTCATTTTTCCGCCCCACTTGCTATTGTAGTTTAGCTGTTAAATATCCCAGTCTTATAATCACTTTTAAACAGCTCCAAAGTTTAACAAAATCTTAAAGTTCTGAGAATCCACTTTGCATATTCCTCCTCAATATCCAATCACTTTCACTTTGAAGAAGAAGAAAAAAACACCAGCCAGACGCTTTCAATTCTTGTTACAAAGAATCACTCAGGCACCATCTTCCCCTTCTTTTTTAAAATGATCATTGAAACAGGAATAAAGTTGAAGTTCCAGAGTTAAAGTCTTATACTTGCTGTTTATATTGCTCCCGCATCCACTCCGCCTGCATCAATTACTCAAAATAACAATCCAGCAGGAGTGGATTCAGCGTCTTGTTCTGCTTAAAAGCAGAAAAGTCCTCCGATCCAGAGTATTTTCTGGGCTTTGCAGGAGCTCTTACCCTTCAAGCCCCAGAATAAACATTCTGGGGCTCTAGGGGAGCTCTACCCCTACCCAGAGTCTCCCCTTCCCCTCTTCACCCGAGGGGAATAGTTTTTAAGCGGCAGAACAGCTGATCATCAGCTGCTCCATGGCTTTAATGAAATCGGAAGGCTGGCAGTTGATCACCACCATCCATGTCACTGAAGCACCACTCAGAGGTCCGAGTCAGTCTTGTTATTTGCCAAGACAAGTCTCTGCAGTTTTCTTGACAAGGTTTCCAAAAAGGTTTGCCATTAATTCCTTCTTAGGGCTGAGTGAGAGTGAAACCAGCTGACTTCAAGCCTAAGGAGTACTTAGAACTCACAGTCTCCCTGTTTCTAGCATGCATTCATAACCAGTATATCAAACTAGATCTCCCCAAAGGAATAAATGGTAAACAGCATGGTGTACATCCATCTGTTTCTTGCAATCTGATTGGCAACATTAAATGTATGGCTCCCATGACCTGACCTATAGAGCCAGTTTGGTTTATGGTTAGTGAACCAGGCTAGAAACCAGGAAACTCTGAGCTCTAATCCTACCTTAGGCATAAACACTGGGGCAGTGACTTTGGGCCAGTCACTTTCTTTCAACCGAACTCACATGGTTGTTCTTATGACAAAAATAGGAGAAAGAAGGACTATTAGGTATGTTCAGCACCATAAGTTATTTATAATAATAAGGTTGATGTGCAAATAAATAAAACAACACAATAACCCATTGAAAATGAAAATGTGTTGAAGTATTCATATGTTTTAAGACATTGATGGCTGGGGCAGCAGTAGCATTTAAATTTCACATGATTCATAAATAGTAACATATCTAGAAATATTGTGATATTTAAGATAAGGTAAAGGTTCCCCCGCACATGCGTGCTAGTCGTTTCCGACTCTAGGGGCCGGTGCTCATCTCCGTTTCAAAGCCGAAGAGCCAGCGCTTGTCCGAGGACTTCTCCGTGGTCATGTGGCCGGCATGACTAGACGCCAAAGGCGCACGGAACGCTGTTACCTTCCCACCGGAGTGGTCCCTATTTTTCTACTTGCATTTTTACGTGCTTTCAAACTGCTAGGTGGGCAGAAGTTGGGACAAGTAACAGGCGCTCACTCTGCTACGCAGCACTCGGGATTCGACCCGCCAAACTGCCGACCTTCTGATCGACAAGCTCAGCATCTTAACTAAATATCACTGTGATATTTAGTGAATGTCAAAAACTAGGAGATGAAGAAAAATCCAAAAGAAATAACAAAAAGGAAACATTAGGCTAGCCATGTTGGTCAAATGCAATCTTAACTGGTATTTGCAGATTAAATGCATTTGTGAAGGGCAATTTGTGTTGAATTTTATCTAACCTTCTGAGTGGGAAGATAACAATTGATTTCCCTCAAATCCATAGAAACCAAATGCTTTACACATACACTCCCCCACTTCCCAAATCTGTTTCTTTCCATTGCGAACACTTTCAAGCTATTCCTAACTTTGCTGCAAAATAAAAAAATAAAAATATTTTGAGGTGTATGGTTTTTTTTTCTCATTCTTTGCTTTCTGTAAGTTTTACTCTTATAGAGTATTCCAGAGAACTTGTGTCATTTTAACAGAATTTATTAAAGGTAATATAACTGTGGTTTTGCATTTTTTTTCTGATGGAGAAACATGGTGGATTTCATTTTTTCATAGAATTAAATCACTTGCTTGATAATAGGCATGATAGATAACATTCACAAACTCATTTTGGATATCAATAAATAACAGAAAAAATGCACTTTTGTACAGGATAGGAAGGAACAAATCTATCCATTTCAATTTTGTTAAATTTTCAATAGTTTACAAACTCAACAGAAATATAATACTTCTTAATATAATGCACCTCCCACCTGTCCCCCCCTACAGTCATTTTATATAATTTTTAAAGAATGGATAATAATAATAAAGAAAGAATGGTCCTATATCATGGTGAAAATTATTTCTAACACTGTGCATAATTTTTTCACTTCTGAGATGTGAAATATAATATATTTCTGAAAAGCACATATTTTAGAAAAGAATTTGTGTCACATATACTGTTTCAGAGTCATGGTTCACATATGAAAAATGAACAAATGTATTAACCACAGAGATGTGTCAGATACCATTCATAAATTAATGCCTGTCACTCAATGAAAATAATTTTGTTTAATACTTTGCCTTTGGGCATATATACTAGTTCTTCAAGGATAAGATGATATGCTGTTATTATGTTACAAAAAGACTTCTCCATTAAGCAAAGATGTATTTGCATATTATTTAATTTATTATAGACATCATAATTGCATGTAAGGATTAAAAAAATTACGTATTCTAGGCAGTCTATTTCATTTTATGGGCTTGTCTAAGAAAGACGTATGTGAATGAATTCTTCATTTGTGATATACTGCCTGGTAATTTCTCAGTAATGAGACAGATAAGAAATCACCGTTGTGAAATACAACCCGCTCAGGGAACATTTAACTCTATGTGAAATGTGGGACATTACTGCTGGTTTATGGCAGCTTTGTTTCCTGGCTTTACATCTACATAGATAGATAGCAAGAATTCTAAAGGAAGTGTACTTAAACATTCCCCAGAAAACTAAAGCAGAAAAGTTTATTCAGATATATATTGTATGTACATATATCTGACTCTACATATACATTAAACCAGTCCAATAAATGCAAATATAATACTTAAAAGTATAAGAATATCAAAATTGGAAATTTAGTAATGGAAAGGAGGGGTCAACTGCTTGCTGCAAACATAGCTACTGTTAAGGACTTGTCACTCGTTTGCTGGTTGGGAGAAGATAAAAACTAAGAATGAAAACTAAGATTTCTGACAATTGAGCTTATGAGTGCCAGATACCATGACTGGAGTACTACAATGGACAATTTAGCAATAAATGGTCATTCTCTTGAATTCTATATCTGAACATGCATGGCCATTTATAGGATGGGAGAGTAGTGCATTTACTAATTGTCCCATAACAGGAAACATGAGCATCTGAGTCAAGGTGAAAAATCACCAAGGAGTAACATAAGATGTAACGATATACCTAGAGATTCTCCAAGGGAAATCTGCAATTGCGTCTTACTGAAAGTGAGAAAGGAATGGACCTATCATCTATATACTACTTAAACACTTGTTTCTATAACCTTTAACTAGGCAAAACAATGCATCACATGGCAATACTTTTTGAACCAAGGAACAGTCCCTGAGATGGGCTAACTCTTGTTTTTAAAATGTGTCCATAATCTGGGTCTAATGACTTCCAAGGGAATGAAATTTGGGGACATTATGGCTACTTCAGTATTACCAGGCTGCTGCTTCAGTCATATGAACCTCATTTTTAACATTCAGTGACATTTTTCCAGGTGCTCTTGTAACCTCTTGCTCTATCCCTCACCCATCAGCAGCCACTAACCTGCCTACTGAGAAGGAAAGGTATGGGGGGAAAAAGGGAGGTTCTGCATAGGTGCTTTCTGTGACCTTGTAGCACCTCTTGAGCACACCCACAAATCTCCACACCCATCCCTGGGTCACATAGCACTTCTTGTACGCTTCCAAGCACCCTTCCAGGCACATTTATTGATCTG
Organism: Daboia siamensis; assembly: GCA_024449315.1. Taxonomy (NCBI): domain Eukaryota; kingdom Metazoa; phylum Chordata; class Lepidosauria; order Squamata; family Viperidae; genus Daboia; species Daboia siamensis. The sequence goes on along the minus strand of JAKJMR010017869.1, from coordinate 1,118,992 downwards.
TGACACTCATATTTGCCCTTCTGGATCCTCATATCCCCATGATCCCAATACACCATTCTTAATTTGGATTTAGTTCTTGCATGTGCAACAGCTGTCATGCATCTTCGTGCATTCTACCAATCTCTATTGAACAACTTGCACATACCTGCACACTCTTTGTAACTTATATGTATACGCTTATGTATACGCTTATATGCATACGCTTCCCAACTGGCATTCCCATGCAACCTCTTGCTCACTTCCTTACCCAGCAATAGTCACTTACCTTGGATTTGCAGGTTCCTGCTAGCTTCGACATTGACTTTTTCTTTGAAAGCTTCCCACAATGGGGAACACAGCATGAATTTCAGGGAGGGAGGGAGGGAGGGAGGGAGCGAGGGAGGAAAGGAAGGAAGGAAGGAAGGAAGGAAGGAAGGAAGGAAGGAAGGAAG
>JAKJMR010017869.1:1084541-1106910 GCA_024449315.1 Daboia siamensis | reverse complement strand
TTATTATTATTATTATTATTATTATTATTATTATTATTATTATTATTTTGAGATAGAGCAGAACCAATTCCATGGATTATCAAAATAAAACAACATGGTCTACAATTTCAGACAGGACTGAAAGTGAATAGTAATTAGAGGATCACAGAATTTAGCAGGTAGGATATAATTTGCAGGACCTCGGATAGCTCCAAAATTGTCTCATTCTGATTGTGATCAAACTAAATTTCTTGCAATACTCTACAGAGGTATGAAGATGGAGACCTAGGATTTCATTCATACCAGGGAAGAATGTTAGGGACACTTAATAATTATTCATTCCTGAATATTAAAAAATATATAGTCACAAATCATGTTGTGATTTTCTCTGTGACATGCTCCTTAGCTGGAAAAAAGAGAAACACCTCAAGACATTCTCAGCACTTGCATCTTATTAGGATTAAATAAAGACTGAGTAAATCCTAGGAAATTGTCATCTCACAGTTTTATATATCCTGTTAGACACTCTTCCTGCTGAGAAATGGTAGATCTTTTAGGAGAGGCCTTTATAAGCTGCATAGTCCCTGTATGTACAATCTGAGCAATCCTCTCTATTGCTGAAGGATACTATGTCACCAGCTGCTCTTTGAGAGAAACATAGTATTCACTCTAAAGAATAATCCATCTAAATAATTACAGGGACTTATGATTCCATATGACTCATGCTCACAGGAATCTGCTTACTTCTGTTTTGACTAATTACTTGAGATGCTCATCTTCTTCCACCAAGCTTCAAAGAAACAAGCCATGGCAATGAATTAAGAAGCAATACTGTATACCTAGCTAGTCAGCTCAGTTGATTCCACCCTGTTGATCATTGAGATGGAGATGCTAGAGTGGGATCATTGCTCTTTGTTGGCGATTCTTGGCATTTTAATGTACTTTTCACATAATTACTGTGTCAGATGGAAGCATTTCAGAAGTTTCTGGAACTTTTGTATCCTGGGACTAGAATAGCACTAAGCAAATCTGCAGCTCGTGTCAATGAATTGCAGAATCTCCCAGGAATATCCGAGCCAAACCTTATTCAGGGGCTCCAAACTTGTCATACAATTATTGTTCTGTATGTACTTCACTTTTCATACTTTTTTTTCCCTCAATAAAGTTTTCAATTTCACTTATGCTTTGCAGTATGTTATCCCCATTCAACAGTCTTGGTCATTTTATGCTGGTCATATTTATTTTGTCTCCCCATCTCAGAAACCATTTTGTGTATAGTCTTCAGTTGATTCATTTGTTATCTGTTCTACCTCTTATGATTACAAATTTGACTTACACATCAATTAAATGTAGAATGCTATTTGCATTTTAAATGTGAACAGGCACTAATGTCTGCAAACATGTTCTAGTAATTTAATGAAAATTATTATGTCAATTCACTTGTAGCTGCGTAAATGTTGCTCATGATTGCTAATTACCTAGTTGAACATCAATCTTTGCTGAATAAGATCTGATGAAGTTCTTTAACATTCTAGAAAATAACCTTTTTCAATTACATGGAGCACCAGATTCCTTTTTCCCTCGGGTTCAAAACATTTTTGTTTCTTATACTTGAACTTCTACATGTCAGAACAAGTAATCAGAAGGAGGTTTATTTTTCCAGATATTACATACCCTTAATAACAAGTAATTTACTCTCCAAATAAAAATTAAATCATAGTTAATTGAATTAGAAAAGACCTATAAGGAATTTTCTTGTTTTTTTTCTGCTGATTTAGCTTTTTGCCTTATACTGACTACAAAATTATATAACTGGGGAGAAAGCAATTGGAACATTTTGATGGAACAGAATGATTGACATCCTAGGGAGACAGCTTATTAATTTCTGTTACAAATAAAAGCAATTAAGGCAAATGAATTATATAGCATAACATTCTAAAGAATGTCTCTAATTTCAGGCTCATAGGCACATTTGGAATTTTGGAACAAAATGTTTTCAGGAAGAATGATTGGCAAAATAGCTGCTGGATTGGTCATGGCCAATCACAACATACCCAAACAAATGATGAGTGTCCTATCCTGTCATCCTGTAGCTCTCCATGTTGCTTACATGCATATACTATTAAATTTATCATTATTGTGACCTCTAAATGGGCAAAACAACATATCATAGAGCAACAAGTATTGCACCAAGGTATCTGAAAGGCAAATTTACAGAAGGCACACAAATCTGAGATTAATAACTCCCAAGGGAATATCATTTGAGAAAATTGTGACCGCTGTGCTGCTGTAGTCACATGAACTTCATTTTCAATATTCCATGACAGTTTTCCAGCCAGTCTCAAATGGTGCAGTACTTATTATACAACTCTATAATTCTCACACATCGTTCTTAACTTGCACAGCTCCTCATGCACATCCCAGCACCCTTATGGAACTATACCCCCGCCCCCCATTTGCCATTCCTCACCAGTACAGCATCTCTGATGCTCATCCACATATCATTCCTGATATGCATTTCTGATCACCCATTCAATCCCTCCCCACCTGGCAGAGAAGACTTATCTGCCTGCCAGCCTTGGACTTGCATCTTGCTACTAGCTTCCCCACTGATGCTCTCCCCACAAACCTCCTACAAGAAAACTCAATCTGGAAGTCAGCAGGAAGTTGGAAGTCTGCTTTTTTGCTCATTCATGGTCAAAATGTTTCTCTGTTTAGTAAGAAAATATCTCTAAAATGAGGACTGCCAGGTTATCCAATTCTCTTCCAAATCCTCTTTTTGTTTTTTGTTTTTCTCTCTTTCTGGGCTCTGAGTATTTTTATTTTTTAAGAATGCTTAGGTGACCAGAGACATTATTGGAAATAGATAATATTAGAAGCTGGCATCTTACTTTGTCTATCATATCAGGTTCCAAACAAAATTAAATCATCTGGAGAGCAGGTTAGGTATGCACAAACAGGTATCTAAATAGCATAATTGTGTGAAATTTGGGATAAGGTAAAAGATAAGCCTTTCAATATTGAGAAAATGCTCAGTTGCAACCAAAATGCTTGGTCATGTAAGCCTTCATTGCAGCAGGTAATTTAGCCTGAAACACACTTAGGAAGCAAAGCAATAACTTACATTATTCACTTAGTGAATCTGCATATGCAAGTTTAATTCTTTAGCACTATCCAGAACATAAATGTTATACATTCAGTCATTATTCGGATTATTTTCATTAGAATTACACTGTCACTGCAGTGCTGTCATTTATATTAACCAGTGGTGGGATTCAGCCAGTTCACACCAGTTTGGCAGAACCAGTAGCTAATTTTTTGTTGCCCAGGCCCAGAATAGACTTCCCAAAGCAGCATCCAAACAGAGAACCAGTTGTTCACATATTTGAATCCCACCACTGATATTAACATATCAGACAAAACCTTGTCATTCTTTTCCTGCAAAGTGCCACCTTTATCAGGTCATTGACAAATAAAGAATGATGCAATTGTTTGAAGTGACTGGTTCATTTCTATAGTTTTCACCCAGTGAATACAATCCATTTGGTCTGTCCCATCAATTCAGCACTTTACCCATGGGAACACTTCCTCCTGAGAGTGGGATCATCAGCAGGAAATGTATATTTTTCTGACATGACTGCCCTGGACATTTCTTCACAATGCTACAATAATTAATTTTCTTCCAGGCTTAAAATTATTTTAAAATTGGAAGCTAAAGGAAATCTCAGGTAGAAGGATGGAATTCTTGTAGCTTTAATCTTGTAGCTTTTCAAATCCAGATTAATTCCCATTCTTCTGACAATGATTAGAATACACCTAATCCATAGCTGTGCTTTTCTCACTTCTTATGTCTCAAATCTCAAATTATTTTATTACAGCCATATGGCCAGAAACAGTAAAATATCCAATTGTAGACTACCTACATAAGTACATATATAAAAATGCACTGAGAATGATCTAATGATGAGTAAGAACACATATGATAAAATTAATTTAAAAAGGATTATTAAAAATATCTAAAATATTTATCTTATTTATGTTTCCAATGAATCCCCAGTGCTACTGCACAGAATCTAACCACCTGCACTGTAATCACAACCTGTTCATCCTTAAGCAGCCACTGAAGATAAGTAGTGTCAGAATGGCCAGAATACCTATCAATTATTGGAAGGATACAGTTTTTTTGAATATCTGTATAGGAAGAACACAAAGGAGTATGTGTCCAATGATCTCCACCTTTCCTGAGCCACAGAAGCAGAGTCTTTCAGTCAATGGTATCTTTTTATACTTGCTGTACTTGCAGGATGGCTGATGGGAGTGCATGGCACTGTGCGAGGAAAATGCTTTCTGATCATTTGCTGACTCCAACTGGCTAAGATAACTAGCGGGAGTAATAACATATCTAATAGAATCAGGAGCCAGAAACAGCAGAGCTATCCCTAATTGCACTTGCCTCTTGATGTCCTCTACCCTTTGACGCAAGGTTTGTTTTGCTTGGTCGTAGTCCAATTTGAGTATTGAGGCTGAAGAGAAGCCTAGTTTGACAAGGTTGGACTCAATTGCCTTGATCCATGATGAGGAGAATTTATCTTGGAGGATTGATGGAGCAAGGCCTTGAAGAAAGAAATTAAACTTTAGCCAAATATTTAAGGAAGCTATACAGATTATTACTTTAACTTTTAGCAATCCTGTCTCCAGGTACAGAAGTACATTTGAGATACAATGCGGCATCTGGAGAATTGTTCTTATACACTTGGACTGAACTCTTTCCAATGCTGTAAAACATGAAGCTGGGGGTCCGAGCAAGGTCCTGTAGAGAAGCTGTGTTAGCGACTTGACCAGAAAGAGCTTAATTGTGGCTGGAACATAATGTCCTCCCTTTGTGCGGAAAAATTTAAGGATGGCAATTCACTGATCTTTAGCCAGAGGCAGCCGCATATTCTCCATGTGCTTTTCTTGAGCCAGTGGCAAGGATAACCACCCCTAGGTACTTGAAGGTGGTTACCTGCTCTATATTATGACCATTAACATACCATGAGTAGAATTTTGGCCTTTTGCAAAATCCATAATCTTTGTTTTCTCATAATTTATGTCCAGGTTATTGTAGTTGTAATACTGGACAAGGGCTTGCAAGGTTCTTTTAAGGCCTACTGGTGTCCTGGAGAGGATCACAGGATCATCTGCATAGAGCATCAGGGCAATGCTTCGGGCACCTATTTTACGCAGTGGCTCAGTGGGTTAGGACACTGAGCTTGTCGATCTGAAGGTCGGCAGTTTGGCGGGTCGAATCCCGAGTGCCGCGTAACAGAGTGAGCGTCTGTTACTCGTCCCAGCTTCTGCCAACCTAGCAGTTCGAAAGCACGTAAAAATGCAAGTAGAAAAATAGGGACCACTACGGTGGGAAGGTAACAGCGTTCCGTGCGCCTTTGGTGTCTAGTCATGCCGGCCACATGACCACGGAGACGTCCTCCGACAAGCGCTGGCTCTTCGGCTTTGAAACGGAGATGAGCACCGGCCCCTAGAGTCGGAAACGACTAGCACGCATGTGCGGGGGAACCTTTACCTTTACCTAGTTTGGTTTTGAAGCAGTAGGCGTGAGCTTAAATGGATTCCAGAAGATGGTAGAGGACAGGAAAGCCTGGAGGAATGTTGTCCATAGGGTCGCGATGGGTCGGACATGACTTCACAACTAACAACAAAGTTTGGTTTATTTAGCCATTTTACTGTGTCATTTATATAAAAATTGAAAAGCAAGCACCTCATCTTGAGGGATGTTTTAGTATGAAAGGCAAGTAACAGGTGGAGAAGCCTGTGATCAATTGAAGCAGCTTCCAGCTTCTCCCATAGCTTAGTCCTTGTAACCATATCAAAAGCTGCCTTGAGATCTATAAAGGCAGCGAATAATGATACAGGTCTATCTGATGCATTTTTTTCCATCAAATGATGAAGAACTGATTTATGCTGCTTCTCCTATCTCTAAACCTGGCTTGCTCTTCAGCATACAAGTTCTCAAGATTCAGCCACTCCTTTAATTTATCTTGTAGATGTTTGGCATAGAATTTGTTGATTAGATTTAGTAGACTTATTGGTCTGCAATTGGCAGGGTTGTCTCTCTTTCCCTTTTTATAAATTGGGGCCACAATTGCCAAGCCCCATCTTCCAGGACATGTGCAGTAGAGTTGATATAGGTGAATAATGCCACCAGGACTGGTATCCACCACTCCATATTGTTCTTTAGTAGTTCAGCAGAAATGAAGTCAGCTCCTGGAGCCTTCCCAGTCCTGAGTTCTGCCTATGAGCATGTCTAAGATGGCGGCTCACTGGTTTCTGAGCTTCTAGTGTGGAACAGTTTTCGGCTCTGCTGGGTGACCATGGGGCTTTTTCGCCATCATTTGGACCCTGTTCGGTCGGTGGAACTGCCAGTGGAGTGTTGGCGTCCTCCCTCGTCGGGATGCAGCTCAGAATGACAGAGGAGAGAGGAGAAGAAGCCAGAGAAGCCAACTATCTAACACGCTGGTGAGAGGACGCTGGCAGCTGGGCGGGGCCGACTCAACTGTTTCTCTGCCGAATGGAGCGGAGCTGGGCCGAGTGAATCTGGACCGATTGAACTTGTATCAGAATTGGGCTCTGCTCGTGCTTGTTCGTTTTATTGTGAGACCAGGGCTGTGGCAGGGGGGAAGGGGGCTTTGATGTTGTGTCTCCCCCTCCCTCTGCCACTTGGTGAGTTCGACTCCATGAGCGCGGTGGACCTGCTGGCATTGTGGTCGTGGCTATGGGGTCTGCTGTTGCTTCCCCTGATGATGCAGAGGTTGCAGCTGCCCTTGTCGCCATGCCTGAACCTCTTTTTTTGGGTCCATTGCCATTGTCATCGGGCTGCCCTCCTTTCTTTGGACTTGTCATCACCACCTTATTATGGCTTTTGCTGTTGCTGCCATTGATTACTCTATCATTATCATGATTGTGGCTTTGGGACCTGCCACAGGCCAAATGAACTCTTCATTAATTCCATCTGCTGGCACCCTCCATTGTCTGAATCTACTGTTTCCCTTTGTATGCCAGCGTATACTTTTAGAGAACTTTACTCGCTGCAAGATTTCCCCCTCTCGCAGGAGCGTCCATCTGTCTTACAGATCTTTCTTGATGATGGGTTGTGGGACCCTGAGAGATGGCATGCTTCAAAGAGGAGTTTAAGGGGATTTTTATCAATACTTTTAACTAAAATTTTAAGGGGATCCGGGAGGGGAGAGGCCCAAGGGATCCAGAAAGAACCTGGGGGAATTCAAACCAGACAGCAGTCCAGACCATCGGACGGTCACGGGGGGGACTAGGGGTTTGGGTGAGGACTCAGCTCCAAGTGAAGAGGGTCTTCCCATCTTGACAGTGATTGGGAGGGGCAGAGAGTGTGGGAGCAGAGGCCTTTATCGCAATTGGGGAACAGGCCACCGCTTTCTTCAAGTGGTTGCCTGTTCCTGCCCTTGATGCTCTTCTTGCTTTCCCGGGGACATAGGATTGCAGGACCCTGGGCTCAGGTTGGTTTATTTCAATCCCAGGTCCATGGTGAACAAGGCTCCCCTCATACATGATCTTATTGAGGAGGAGAAAGCGAACCTGGCTTGCATCAGGGAGACCTGGTTGGACCAAGAGGGGGGGTGTCCCTCTCTCGGAACTATGCCCACTGGGCTTCTGGATACTTCACCAGCCGTGGGTCCAGGGCAGGGGCAGGGGGGTGGCGGTTATTATTAGGGAGAGTCTTTGTCCGCGAGTGGCCACTGTCCCTCAGATAGGCGGATGTGAGTCCCTCCTTTTGAAGTGGGGTCCTGGAGTTCAGTTGGGCCTATTGATTATGTACCTGTCTCCCAGCTGCATCTCATCGGCCCTGCCCAACCTCCTCGACGTCTTCCCCGGGTTGGTGGTTGAATTCCCCAGGCTTATAGTTCTGGGAGATTTCAATCTGCCCTCTGCGGGTGAGGCGTCTAGGTTGGCCCGGGAGTTCATGGCTTCCATGACAGCCATGGACCTGACTCAAATAATTCAAGACCCGACCCATAATGGATGGCACACACTTGACCTGGTTTTTATCTCTGGGGAGTGGATCAATGATCTGGGTAGGGGGGATTTAACCATCCAACCGCTGTCATGGTCCGATCATTTTGTCCTCCAGCTAGACTTTCAGTACGCCACCCCCCACCGCTGGGACCGACCAGGTGGTTCTGCCCCAGGTGCCTGATGGACCCTGAGAGGTTCCAAACAGAGCTTGGGACATTTCCTGCTTCCCTTGCCCACGACTCTGCCGAGGCCATAGTAGCAGTCTGGGAGAGGGTGGCTGCTGGGGTCTTGGATCGAGTTGTGCCTTTGCGGCCTCTGACCCAGCGCAGATCCTGGGTGGCCCCCTGGTTTACCTAGGGACTCTGAGAGATGAAGCACTGGAAAAGTTGCCTAGAGAGCTGTTCGAGGTCTAGCAGATCCGAATCTGACCGAACACAGCTAAAAACTGTGTTCTAAGTCTTACCTAGTGGCAATAGAAGTGGCAAAGCGTGTTTACTTTTCCACTCTCATTGCATCTGCAGATAACCGCCCAGCTGCCCTGTTTAGAGTGACCCGCTCACTGCTTAACCAGGAACCGAGGGATGACCCCTTGCAGGGTTGGGCTGAGGAATTTGTACAGTATCTGCAGGACAAAATCACTCAGATCCGGACTGGTTTGGACTCCGACTGGGTGGAATCCGGCAGAGTGGAGAGGGCAGGTCTTGGTTATACCATTTGGGGTGAGTTTGAACCTGTTTCTTTGGATGATGTGGACAGGATTATGCGTAGACTGAACGCTACAACTTGTTTATTGGACCCATGTCCCTCCTGGCTAGTTTCAGTCACCAGGGAAGTGACGGGGGCTGGCTCCAGGCAGTTGTCAACACTTCATTGATAGAGGGTGTCTTCCCCTCTGCCTTAAAAGAGGCGGTGGTGAGGCCCCTTCTCAAGAAGCCTGTCCTGGACCCGGCCTCGCTGAATAATTATTGTCCTGTCTCCAACCTTCGCTTTGTAGTGAAGGTTGTCGAGAGTGTTGTGGCACGTCAGCTCCCGCAATTCATGGATGAAGCAGACTATCTGGACCCGTACCAGTCCAGTTTCAGGCCCGGTTACAGCACAGAAAGGACATTTGTCGCACTGGTAGATGATCTCTGGCAGGCCTGGGACAGGGATTGCTCCTCTATCCTGGTCCTACTTGACCTCTCAGCGGCTTTTGATACCATCGACCATGGTATCCTGCTGTGACGGCTCAAGAGGTTGGGAGTGGGAGGGACTGTTTTACGGTGGTTCTCCTATCTCTCGGGCCATTCACAGTTTGTATTCGCAGGGGGGCAGAGATCTACCCTGAGGCCCCTTTCTTGTTGGGTACCTCAGGGGTCGGTTCTCTCCCCCCTCCTGTTTAACATCTATATGAAGCCACTGGGTGAGATCATCCGTGGCTTTGGGGTGAGGTATCACCAATATACGGATGATACCCAGTTGTTCATCTCCACCCCGAGCCAACCCAGCGATGCCCTTGACGTGATGTCCCGGTGCCTGGAGGCGGTGCGGGTCTGTATGGGAAGGAACAGAGTCAGGCTGAACTCCTCCAAGACTGAGTGGCTGTGGATACCAGCATCTCGGATTGTCCAACATATTCCATCTCTTTTGATGGCGGGGAGATACTGTCCACCTCAGAAAGGGCCCGCAACTTGGGTGTCCTCCTGGATTCACGGGTTAACTTGGAAGATCATCTAACTGCTGTGACCAGGGGGGCCTTTGCACAGGTTCACCTGGTGCACCAGTTGCGCCCCTTTTTGGACCGAGATGCCCTATGCACAGTTACCCATGCCCTTGTCACTTCTTGCCTGGATTAATGTAATGCTCTCTACATGGGGCTGCCCTTGAAGTGCACCTGGAGGCTTCAGCTGGTGCAAAATGTGGCTCCGTGGGTGCTTATGGGGGGGGATCTCTATACTACCATGTTACACCACTCCTGCGCGAGCTGCATTGGCTTCCGGTTGCCCTCCGGGTGCAATTCAAGGTGCTGGTAATTACCTTTAAAGCCCTACATGGCTTAGGCCTGGGGTACTTGCGAGACCACTTGCTGCCATTGTCAACCTCCCATCGCCCAGTTCGCTCCCACAGAGTCGGCCTTCTCAGGGTTCCGTCGGCTAGGCAATGCTGGCTGGCGACCTTCAGGGGGAGAGCCTTCTCTGTGAGCGTGGCGACCCTCTGGAATGAACTGCCTCTGGAGCTGTGGACAGTTGCTGACCTTTGGTCCTTCCGCCATGACCTGAAGACATGGATGTTCCAACAAGTGGGCCTGGACTGACTATGGTTTTAAATTTGGCTTTTATTGGGTTAAATTGTCATTTATTTATTACACTCATTGTTTAATTCTTTTTTAAATTTGGTACTTTATGTTTTTTAATTTTTATTGTTGTGAGCTGCCCTGAGTCCTTGGGGAGAAGGGCAGCATATAAATTTAATAAATCTGAATCTGAATCTGAGTTGGCCAATGAGGGATGTAATTTCAGACTCTGAAACTGAAGGCCACTCAGGCAAATCCTTCATTGAATACCTTGTTTTTTCATTAGAGGGGTTTTCAAACATTCTCCAAAAGTGGAGTTCCTAGGTTGTAGGAGGTATATGGGAGCCTAACAGGGTATATATTCTTTCAGAGTGGCAAGCTATTAGATGCCAGGATAAGGAAATGTTCTTTTGATTTGCTACCTCAATGAGCTGTTGTCAGGAAGACCTTGTGTCTTGTCTCTTCTTGAGTGCAATCAATTGTTTAAATTGTTTTTTTTTAGTGTGAGTAACTGTTTAAGATTCTTTTATTGCCATTTCAGTCTCACTTTTGTACTCCTTAAATGCCAAGGTAAGAGCTTTCTTGGTTTCTACACATTTCTTATCAAACCCTGCTTTGGAGACTATGCAGAGCCTCTTAGCTAATAATTTTCAGTCATGTGATAGTAGTGGTTGTAGCTTATGAACTATATTTTATATAGTTCTAGTAAATCTTGAGTAGGATTGGATGATATAAAGACTGAGTGGATTTTTTGAAAGTTTTTCTCTGATAGGGCTCTCCTCACCTTCTGGTCAAGTTGTTGGGTCCATTTCACTAGACATCTTGATAGACCTGTTGTAGAAATTGCAGGAATAAAATGGTCCCCAGAGGGCATCTGCCAGATAAAGGTGTATGTGTATACACCATGGTAGATGATCACTTTCTAGGTAAGATAGGACTTCAAAATTTTCTGTATAAAGTAGTTAGTCCATAGAAGTTAGGATATAATCAGTGGTGCTAGTTTTGGTCCCTGCCATAAATGTAAAATTGCCAGGATAGTCACCAGCCCATGAGCCATTGGATATTAAAGGCCAGCATAACTAGCTCTATTGTCTTTAGAGAGACATGTGAGGAAGGTGCTAGTTTGTATGGAAACCTCTGATGGTGGATGTTGATGATATTTCATAAATAATGTATAATTGTCTGGTCCAATCTAGCATTGAAGTCTTCTCCTAGTAGGACCCTGGCATTTGGGTGTTCCATGAGGAGTTTATTAACATAGTGTTCCAACTCCACTCATACAGCAGTGGTTTCAGCTTTTATTAGAGATGGTGGGAGATAAACATTAATTATTAAAAGCAGGACCAAGTCCAACTTGAAAATAAAGGCCCAAGCCATATGCTTTAAAGGGGTAATAAGTGTGGGCTGTGCCATCATGTTGGTAGAAATAAATATTCCCAGCCCTCCTTTCAGTCTCCCTGGGCCTCTGCCTGGCCTTGCTTCTAGCTTATATGAATGACAGCCATTAAGCAGGAGAACATCAACAGTCCAAGTCTCTTGCACCAAAATGATATCCTTATCTATCAGAGGATCAGCATAATTAAGGCTTCTAAATTCATACCACATAGCTACATTCCATGACATAATGTTTAAAGTATTTTTCTTGCAATGACCTTCGTATAGTCAATTCATGTTCTCAGTAGGGGCACTTGTTGGAAGATAATTATAATAATTGTTATTAGATGCATTTAACCAAGAATTAGTCAAGTTTTGCAAGACTATGGGGACATCATCCACAACAGAGCCTTGGTGGAGCAGTGGGCTAATGCCTCCTTAAGTAACACCAGCTGCCTGCAATTATTGCAGGTTCGCATCCCACCAGGCTCAAGGTTGACTCAGCCTTCCATCCTTCCGAGGTAGGTAAAATGAGGACCCAGATTGTTGGGGGCAATAAGCTGACTTTGTAATAATGCGGGGGGGGGGGGGGGGGGGGCGAAAGCCCTAATAAGCAGGCATATACATAGAATGAAGGCTATTGCTAAGCACATTTGATTTGTGCTTAGATTGTAAGCCGCCCTGAGTCTTCGGAGAAGGGCGGGATATAAATGGGATTAAAATAAAAAATAAAAAATAAACAGCAATGGTAGTCTCAAGGTTCTTCTGCAATATTTGAGTGACTCTTGCAAAGGACTCTTTGAAGCAGTCAACCTTATTTATGACAGTTGATAAAAGTTCATAGATTGAATTTACAGTTTGAGCTGTAAGTAAACATTGTCTGGAAGGGAAGTCTGTTGCATCCTCCCTTTTTAAATTTGTTACATTCCCATCCTGTGCAAGAAAAGCGGCTGGTGAGCAGACCGCCGAGTTCCAAGGAGGGAAGATATTTTCTGAGAGAGGAGAAGAAAGTTCTATATGATGTTTGCTTTCAAGTTTGGTTTGTAAATCCCATTCCAAAGAGTCACATATGTTAGATCTATCTGGTAAGAAGACTGGAGATGAGTTACTTATTGGAGCAGACTGTGTACTTGCAGTGTAATCTTCCATTTTCTGCTGCTTCAGTGGCTTGGAGGAACTCTATGGTTAGGGTTAGGGTTAGACAAAATTAGAAAGGTGGAGAATTGTGTTTTAATATATTGTGCAAGGGGCAGAGATTTCAGATTCCAGCTTCCTTCGAGCAAGCATTTGCTGGTGTATTAGGCTAATAAAGGACAAGGTAAACAATGCCTCAGAGTCACTTGAAAAGCCCATACGTTGGAAACTTGACAATCACCTGAATTTCTAGTTCACCCTGTTTATTGCTCATACTCTGTGCATTGGTGTATAGATATTTGAGTCCTTTATGACTGAGCCTGGGATTACTTTCTACATAACTTGCGTGGTGCCTGAGTTCCCCTATTTTCTTATCGCCTTTTTGATTAGTGCACTTGTTGTGGCACTCACTATTAAAAGCTTGATTTTGTTTGACAGCTAGATTGATATTCTTGTCCACACACACCTCTATGTTACATGAAATGATAATTGTCATGGTTCCGATAGATGAAACCATTTAAAAGAAGTTCAAGGCAAACATTTATTCCTCAAAGAACATTTTATTCAGGAAACAAAGTATCGGCACTTACATAGTTGAACCCAAGACTAAAGTTCCCTCCCCCTGCTACAAAGTAACAAGTTGCAATTACCACCCCAAAAAGACTGTCATAAATCACATTCACCAATTATTTCAAAATGTGGGTTCTCCTCCCAACACTTCAACCTGCCAAAACTTTATCTAACATTGACCTTGATTTTCTCACAGTTGCAATTGTTATGGTTAACTGAATTGGCACAAGCATTCCCCCTTCCTCCCTTCTCCATCTGAAAATACAAAACAACAGAAAAAAGCAGAATGAAAGCAAAAGGTAAAATGGCTACAATTTTTCAGTTGTCACAGTGCTGACATCCGGCCCCCCTTAACAGAAAGGAGAAGTCCTGCAAAGCAAACAAAAGCATTAGTTAAAAAATTCCCTTTGGTTTGTTCAGATGTTTATCATAGAATTTACAAATACGTCTATCAGCTTTTACATCAGTACACTTCAGCCAAGTAGCCTCTGATAATGGGTAGCCCTTCTACTGCACCAAGTATTGCAATTTTCCTTTATACAATCCAGCATCAAGAATACATTTCACTTCATAATGAGTCTCTTCAGCCACTACAAGGGGACCAGGGACTTTCTTGGGAGGGGGCCTCAGAATCAATTTTCTCAAAGGTTTCAGCAAGATGCAGTGAAATACTGGGTGAATCTTCCCTAAGAGTCAAGGGAGCTTTAATTCTACAGTAACTGGGTATAAAATTCACACTATGGGGAAAGGTTCCAGGTATTTTGGTCCCAATTTTTTGCTAGGCAATTTGAGTCTCAAATACTTCATGGACAGATAAACCTTTTCCCCCACACCAAGTGACCTTTGGGGTGCCCTTATATGCTTGTTTTTTATATGTCTCTGAGGCCTTTTGCAAAGCTTTCTTTGCATTGTCCCACACTCCCTTCCAATCTGACACCCATTGATCTAAAGTCTGAGAGGCAGATGGTTCCTGGTGATATTCAGGCATTGGGATGAAATCCCTTCCATTGGTGATTTTAAAAGGTGTAAATCTGGTGCTACTGTAGACAGTGTTGTTGTAAGCCACTTCAGCGAAAGGGAGGAGGTCAATCCAGTTCATTTGTTGGTAATCCACATATCATCTAAGATATTGTTCCACCATTGCATTAACTTTTTCAGCCACCCCATTTGTAGACAGATGAAAAGATGATGACATTCCTTCCATCCAGCCAATTATTTTTAGAAAGTTTCTCCAGAATTTAGCTGTGAATTGTACCCCCCTGTCAGAGATCACATGCTCTGGTATGCCGTGTAGTCTGTAAATGTGTTTAAGGAACATCTTAGCCAGTTTCTGTCCAGATGGGAGGCCGGAGCAGGCAATGAAATGAGCCTGCTTTGAAAAAAGTTCAATCACAATTACTGTATTTCCCTTGCTTTCAGGTAATTTGACGATAAAGTCCATACTGATCAGTTCCCGGGGTTGGGAAGGATCTGCAACAGGCTGCAATAGTCCAGGGGGTTTCCCTGGAATTCTTTTCATGGTAGCACAGACTGAGCAGCTTTTTACAAAGTTCTCCACATTTTTCTTTAAGCCTGGCCACCAAACCTGCTTCTGAATTAAATGCAGCATTTTCAAGTAACCAAAGTGGCCAACTTGTTTTGCATCATCACTGTGTTAGAGCGCTTGGAGTCTGAGTGAATTAGGCAAATATAATTTTCCCCCTTCCAATCCAACCCATCCCTATGAGTTAGAATGGTTTGATTGTCCTTAAACCATTCATCATTAATCAGTTCCTGTTTTAACTTCTTTGTCAAAGGATCACCAGGTCAGGAGTTTTTGCTGATTGGGGTCTCTGTGGTGTTATCTGAGAGACAACCTGTGGTCTGGACATAATGGAATCAATGACCTGTTTGTGTTGGTTTTTGTACTGGGATAATCTGAATAGGGCATCAACCAAGAAATTGTTCCCACCCGATATATACTTAAGGGTGGAATTAAAATGATTAAAATATTGTGCCCAGCTTACTTGTTTGGGAGATAGTTTATGGAGAGTTTTCAATGCTTCTAAATTTTTGTGATCAGTCCATACTTCAAAAGGCACCTTGCTCCCCTCTAGGAAATAACGCCACATCAGTAAAGCCCATCTAATCGCAAAGGCTTCTTTCTCCCAAATGGCCCATCTGTTTTCAGTTTCAGTGAACTTTTTTGAAGTGTAAGCACAGTGCTGTAAAACCCCATCATGATTCTTTTGTAAGATGAAGCTGGCATCAGCTTGGATTATGAATGGTTTCTCTGGGTAGGGGTGCTTTAAGATTGGCTCAGCAGCAAATAGTCTTTTTAAATTCTCAAAAGAGGTTTGGCATTCCATAGTCCATTGTAGTGGCTGACCAGGTCATGACTTTCCCCCTTCTTTTCCAGGTTTTAACAGTTCAGTCAGGGGGAAAGCAATCTCAGCAAATGAAAAGATGAATTGACAATAGAAGTTGGAAAATCCCAGGAAGCTCTGTAGCTGCTTTTAGGTTTTTGGAGGTTGTCATTCAATTAAGCTTTCACCTTGGCTGGATCCATTTTGATACCTTTGCTGGAAATTCTATAGTTCAAATAATCTAACCACATCTGATGAAATTTGTACTTTGACAGTTTGACACAGCATTTAGCAGTTTTTTTTAGCACCTCTTGCACTAAGCTTACATGCTCTGTCATAGTCTCTGTATAGATTAAGATGTCATCAAGATACACTAAAACACCTTTGTATAGATGATTGTGTAACACCTGATTAATCAGCTGCATGAACACAGCAGTAGCTCCTAGTAATCTGAATGGCATAACTTTGAACTGGTAGCTACTCAAATAGCTGTTAAAAGCAGTTTTCCATTCATTGCCTTCTCTTATTCTCACACGGTAATACACTTCTCTTAAATCTAATTTGATAAAAATCTGCCCCTTTGCCAGATGGCTTAATAAGACTTTCATTAGAGGAAGGGATACATATTTTCCACACTCACACAATTGAGCCCTTTAAGGCTATACAGAGTCTGAGTGACCCATCTTTCTTCTTTCTGAATAATACCAGGGCTGCTACTTTGGATTTTGCAAGCTCAATAAATCCTCTGGCCAAATTCTTGTCAATGTACTGCTGCATTTCCTCTTGAGAGGTGTCATGGCATACATTTTCAGTTTCAGCAACTTGGCTCCCGGTAAAATCTCAATGGTGCAGTCATTTGGTCTGGGAGGGGGGCAAGACATCACATTCCTTTTCACTAAACACTTCTGCCAAGCCTCAATATTCACTGGGAATGAGTGGCTCTCCTGGCAGGGGGATGGTGGCTATTTTTATCATGTGAGCTGGTGGCTTCATCTCTCAACTAACATCATGGGAGGCACTGGGGGGAGATGGCCTATGGGTAATTTCAGGGTTCCTATCCCCTTCTCCCACCATATAAAGGGTTTCCATTTGTCTAACCAAGCTAGTCCTAGAATCACTGCTTCAGTCACTTTTGGGGCTACCACAAAATCGATGAACTCCCAATATTCAACTATTTCCAGCTTCACCAGCTCTATTAGGTGGGTGATCAAGGTTCCTCCCATTAAAGATCCATCTGCCTGTTCAAATTTCATGGGGTTGGAAAGTAGCCTTGCCTGAATGCGTAGTTTGAGACCAACTGGCAGGCTGATAAGGCATCGGGAGCATCCTGAGTCTATTAACGTTTGAGTTCCTGTCTTAGGAACTATATGTTTGGCAGAGAGGGAAAAAGGTGGAATAGGTTGACTCAACATTGGGTCACACTCCCCCTTGTCATCACTGTTGTAAAGGGCCAGTGCAGCAGCTGGGTCGGTGAGGGTCTCGACCTTCTCACCCAAGGCAAGGTGACTAGGGCAATGGGTTCCTGAGTGATCAAATTTGACTTCTCTCTGGTAGATGGCTGGGTTATTTTTCTTTTATCTGGTGGGGCTGAGCCACTTTTCTGCTGTGGGAATGGGACAGCGCAAACTGCTGCCTGGTGACATGGCTGGCCACATCTAAAACATTTGATCGGTGGGCCCGAGGATGGTTTTGGAGGTTCTGCAACTCCTGCTGCTGAGGTTCATTGGGCAGATGGTCGTCTAGCCTGTTCTGGCCTCAGTCCAGGACTGGGAGCCGTTAGTTTCTTATAGCGGTTCAACTTGATGTCCATCTTCATTGCTACCTGGTACCATTCCTGTAGTTGGTCAGGAATCCCACGGTAATCACAGGCTTGGAACAGATTGGGGTCCAGGCCATTCTTCAAATGGTGCATCAGGGATCGTTTTGGCCACTGCTCAATTCAACCTGCAACATATTCCTTTGCTGGTCTACCTGCCTGTTTTACTTCGTGAATGTCCTTCTCAGCGTGTAGAACTATGGATTCATCCTCAAACCTGGCTCTCAATCCTTGGATGAATAGGCCATAGTCCTATAGCTCGGGCACTTCCTCATTGTGCAAGCTATTCAGCCATTCTGATGGCTCCCCTTCTATGTTTGCCGCTATGACATCAACCATAGCAGCAGGGTCTGGGTAGATGTTGGCATTTTGGTTCACGTAGGAATGCACTTGGTTCAGAAAGAAGGTTAACTTCTTCTTGTTGTTGTTGTTGTTAGCTGCGAAGTCATGTCCGACCCATCGCGACCCTATGGACAACATTCCTCCAGGCCTTCCTGTCCTCTACCATCTTCTAGAGTCCATCTAAGCTCACGCCTACTGCTTCAGTGACTCCATCCAGCCACCTCATTCTCTGTCGTCCCCTTCTTCTATTTCTCTCGATCTTTCCCAGCATTAGGCTCTTCTCCAGTGAGTCCTTCCTTCTCATTAGGTGGCCAAAGTATTTGAGTTTTAGCTTCAGGATCTGGCCTTCTAAAGAACAGTCAGGACTGATCTCCTCTAGGACTGACCGGTTTGATCGCTTTGCAGTCCAAGGGACTCATAGGAGTCTTCTCCAGCTCCATAGTTCAAAGGCCTCAATTCTTTGGCACTCAGCCTTTTTTATGGTCCAACTTTCACTGCCATACATTGCAACTGGGAAGACCATACCCTTGACTATACATACTTTTATTGACAAGGTGATGTCTCTGCTTTTTAGTGTGCTGTCTAGATTTGCCATAGCGTTCCTCCCGAGGAGCAAGCGTCTTTTAATTTCTTGGCTACAGTCCCCATCTGCAGTGATCTTGGAGCCCAGGAAAATAAAATCTGTCACTACCTCCATTTCTTCCCAATCTATTTGCCAGGAATTGAGAGGGCCAGATGCCATGATCTTGGTTTTCTTAATGTTAAGTTTCAACCCAGGTTTTGCACTCTCCTTCTTCACCCGCAACAAGAGGCTCTTTAGTTCTTCTTCACTTTCTGCCATTAGAGTGGTATCATCTGCGTATCTAAGGTTGTTGATATTTCTTCCAGCAATCTTAATTCCAAATTTGGTTCATCTAGCCCTGCCTTTCTCATGATGTGCTCTGCATATAAGTTAAATAGGCAGGACAACAGTATACAGCCTTGCCAGACTCTTTTCCCAATTTTGAACCAATCAGTGGTTCCGTGTCGAGTTCTCACTGTCGCATCTTGACATGCATATAGGTTTATCAAGAGACAAATAAGATGGTCTGGTACTCCCATCTCTTTAAGAACTTGCCACAGTTTGTTATGTTCCACACAATCAAAGGCTTTAGCATAGTCAATGAAGCAGAAGTAGATGTTTTTCTGGAACTCCCTAGCTTTCTCCATGATCCAGCGTATGTTGGCAATTTGATCTCTAGTTCCTCTGCCTCTTCAAAATCCTGCCTGTACTTCTGGTAGTTCTCGATCCACATACTGCTGAAGTCTAGCTTGTAGGATTTTAAGTATGACTTTACTAGCATGACAAATGAGTGCAATGGTGCGATAGTTTGAACATTCTTTGGCACTGCCTTTCTTTGGAATTGGAATGTAAACTGATCTTTTCCAATCCTGTGGCCACTGTTGAGTTTTCCAAATTTGCTGGCAATTTTTTTTTTTATTGAAAAGTTTTTCAATACATTTTATCTTTAACATCCCACCCCCCAACCCTTCCCTCCCTTCCCAACCCTATCCCACCCTCTCACCCTCCCTTTCCCCCCTCCCCCCTCCCCGACTTCCCAGAGCTGGATACAAGGTATAAAAATAAAATAAACAATCATAAACTCCCATATACTAATAACAATAAACTATTAAGTCTCTCGCACTTTAGCTCTTATAAGTTGACTACAAGCAATATACTTATTCAAATGCTAAATGAAAATTTTTAGTCCCATATTTATTCTGGATGTAATCAATCCATTTTTTCCACTCCACAACATATCGTTGTTGCGAATGGTCCTTCAAATATGCTGAAATCTTCGCCATTTCCGCCAGGTTGGAAAATTTTAAAGTCCATTCCTCTATAGTCGGCAGTTCTTCCTTCTTCCAGTATTGCCCTATTAAGAGTCTCGCTGCCGTGATTAAATTCAGCATCAGATTAGTGTCCACCACGGTAGTATCGGTAATAATGCCCAATAAAAACAATTGCGGACAAAACTTTATCCTTTTCTTAAATATCTTCTGCATATTCCACCAGATTTTGATCCAAAATGCTTTGATCTTTTTACAAGACCACCATATATGAAAGTACGTTGCATCTTCACCACCACATCTCCAACATTTAGGCTGATAATTCGGATACATACTTGCTAACTTTTTAGGATCTAAATGCCACCTATAAAACATTTTATAAAAGTTCTCTCTTAAGTTTTGAGCTTGCGTAAATTTCACATTTCTCACCCAGATCTTTTCCCAAGTGTCCATTGTAATAACTTCCTGAATATTCTGTGCCCATTTTATCATACAATCCTTAACAATTTCTGTTTCTGAGTCAATCTCTATCAATGCAAGATATATCCGTTTGATATGTGCTGGTCCCTGATTTCTAATTTGCTTTACCAAATTTTCATCATCCATTAAAAAACCAATTTTCTGATCCTCTTTCCACCTGGCTTGTAATTGCCCATACTGAAACCAAGTTTGAACAATCTTTTTTCCTCGTAAAAAATTATATGGCTTCAAACATCATACATTCCTCTCCAAACTCAAAATTTCCTTATATGTAATCACATCATGTTTAAATCCAACATTTATATTCTCTATTGCGTGGTTGGGTATTGCCCATAAAGGTATCTTGTAATTTAACTTTTGTCTATGCTTTTTCCAAACTCGCAACAAAGCATGCCTCAAAATATGCATTTTAAACACGTTAATTGTTTTTATATAATTTTACATTTGAGGGTGTTAAGTATACCCCCAAATATTTAACCCTTTCAACAATTTCAAATCCAGTTAACCTTTCTAAAGCTACCTTTTGTAATGCTGTCATATTTTTAGATAACATTTTAGTTTTTTGTATATTAACCTTAAATCCAGAAACTTTCCCGTATTGCGATATTAACTCCATCAATTCCATAACAGAATTTTCTGGGTGTGTCAACGTAATAACCAGATCATCCGCAAACTATTATTAACAATTATTCGAGCTGTTTGCTTTTGATATAATGCCCTGATTGGTTGTAGAAATTCATCCCCAAAATTCATTTTATCTAATACTTTCATCAAAAATTTCCAATCCAATTGATCAAAGGCTTTTTCAGCATCCAAAAAGATCAATGCTGCAGGGATCTGGTTATTCCTTTCCAGAAATTCCAACAAATCAACTATATGTCTCACATTATTTTTCATTTGTCTACCACTTATAAACCCAGTTTGATCACCATAAATTACCTGTTGCAATACCCTCATCAGTCTACTAGCTAAAACCTTAGCAAATATCTTGTAGTCCGTATTCAAAAGTGATATTGGCCTATAATTTCTTGCTTGAGTAACGTCCTGATCTTCTTTCGGGATTAAAGAAATAAAAGCAGTTTTCCAAGACGGAGGCACTCCACCCCCTTTTTGAATTGTCTGAAACAGTTCCTTTAATGGCTTTATCATCTCAAACTGTAGATTTTTATAATACACAGCAGTCAAACCATCCGTGCCTGGTGCTTTACCTGCTTTTAACTGTTTAATTGCCAAGAATATTTCTTCCTCAGTTATCAACTGATTCATCTCTTCTTTTTGCTCTTGTGTAAGAACCGGGATGCTAACGTCTTTTAAATATAAATCAATGTCTATTTCGTTCATCTTATCTCTAGCATATAATTTAGAATAAAAATCAAGAAAGGTTTCCTTGATAAGATTCTGTTGATACACAACCTTTCCCTTATGTTCTATTTTATCTATATTAGAAACCCTTTGCTTCTTCCTTAGCATATAAGCTAACCATCTACCTGGTTTATTGGCATTGCAAAAAGTATTATGCCTTGCAAACCGTAGATTAGTTGCCACCTGATCAGCCATTAACTTGTCAAATTGTCCTCTTAATAACTTAATAGCCTCTTTGATCTTCACATCCGATGGATTCAAAATTAAAGCCTTTTCTTTTTCCTTAATCTCTACCTCTAATTCCTTCCTCCTAAATTCCAAATTACATCTATATTTATTATTAAGATATATCAACACACCTCTCATATACGCCTTACTAGCATCCCATACCATTTCCATAGAAGTACCCTTATGCATATTTGTTTAAAAAAAAACCTTCATCTGTTTTTTACACTCTTCCACATTTTTCTGATTTCTAAACAGATTCTCATTTAAACGCCAGGAACGTCTTTCTCTAATGTCTTTTCCTATCTCTAACCAAACTGGACTGTGGTCAGACATAATCCTTGAACAAATCTTTATCTTCTTAGTTCTAAAAAAAAGATCATTAGTCAGTAATATAAAATCAATCCTAGAAAAAGATTGATGTCTATCAGAAAAAAAAGTATAATCCCTTTCTTGTGAGTTCCTCTCCCTCCAAACATCACGTAGTTCCATCTCATCCATCATCTCAAAAAAAGACTTAGGCAATTTAGCATGACTTGGGGTACTTCTATAAGATCCACTCTTATCCATTTGTACATTCAAAACACCATTCCA
>JAKJMR010017869.1:1029353-1079541 GCA_024449315.1 Daboia siamensis | reverse complement strand
TTGTAGAAATTCATCCCCAAAATTCATTTTATCTAATACTTTCATCAAAAATTTCCAATCCAATTGATCAAAGGCTTTTTCAGCATCCAAAAAGATCAATGCTGCAGGGATCTGGTTATTCCTTTCCAGAAATTCCAACAAATCAACTATATGTCTCACATTATTTTTCATTTGTCTACCACTTATAAACCCAGTTTGATCACCATAAATTACCTGTTGCAATACCCTCATCAGTCTACTAGCTAAAACCTTAGCAAATATCTTGTAGTCCGTATTCAAAAGTGATATTGGCCTATAATTTCTTGCTTGAGTAACGTCCTGATCTTCTTTCGGGATTAAAGAAATAAAAGCAGTTTTCCAAGACGGAGGCACTCCACCCCCTTTTTGAATTGTCTGAAACAGTTCCTTTAATGGCTTTATCATCTCAAACTGTAGATTTTTATAATACACAGCAGTCAAACCATCCGTGCCTGGTGCTTTACCTGCTTTTAACTGTTTAATTGCCAAGAATATTTCTTCCTCAGTTATCAACTGATTCATCTCTTCTTTTTGCTCTTGTGTAAGAACCGGGATGCTAACGTCTTTTAAATATAAATCAATGTCTATTTCGTTCATCTTATCTCTAGCATATAATTTAGAATAAAAATCAAGAAAGGTTTCCTTGATAAGATTCTGTTGATACACAACCTTTCCCTTATGTTCTATTTTATCTATATTAGAAACCCTTTGCTTCTTCCTTAGCATATAAGCTAACCATCTACCTGGTTTATTGGCATTGCAAAAAGTATTATGCCTTGCAAACCGTAGATTAGTTGCCACCTGATCAGCCATTAACTTATCAAATTGTCCTCTTAACAGCTTAATAGTCTCTTTAATCTTCACATCCGATGGATTCAAAATTAAAGCCTTTTCTTTTTCCTTAATCTCTGTCTCCAATTCTTTCCTCCTAAAATCCAAGTTGCGTCTATATTTATTATTAAGATATATCAACACACCTCTCATATACGCCTTACTAGCATCCCATACCATTTCCATAGAAGTACCCTTATGCATATTTGTTTAAAAAAAAACCTTCATCTGTTTTTTACACTCTTCCACATTTTTCTGATTTCTAAACAGATTCTCATTTAAACGCCAGGAACGTCTTTCTCTAATGTCTTTTCCTATCTCTAACCAAACTGGACTGTGGTCAGACATAATCCTTGAACAAATCTTTATCTTCTTAGTTCTAAAAAAAAGATCATTAGTCAGTAATATAAAATCAATCCTAGAAAAAGATTGATGTCTATCAGAAAAAAAAGTATAATCCCTTTCTTGTGAGTTCCTCTCCCTCCAAACATCACGTAGTTCCATCTCATCCATCATCTCAAAAAAAGACTTAGGCAATTTAGCATGACTTGGGGTACTTCTATAAGATCCACTCTTATCCATTTGTACATTCAAAACACCATTCCAGTCTCCCATAAAAATAAAAGATTTGTAATCCAATTGGGTAATCTTGCTGTGTAATAAACTATAAAAGTCAGCTTGCTGTTGATTAGGAGCATATAATCCAACCAAAAGAGTTTTTTTGCCTTCTATTAACAAGTCCACAATAACATATCTTCCTTGTTGGTCTGCTTCGATTAACTCTGCTGTAATTGTATTCTTAACATAAATAACCACTCCATTTTTCTTGTTTGTTGCAGAAGCAATAAATTGTGTACCTAATCTTGAATTTAATAAATACTTTTGGTCTATAGCTCTAATATGTGTTTCTTGTAAGCAAATAACATCAGTCTTAAATTGTTTTAAATATTGAAAGATTTTCTTTCTCTTCTGTGGTGAATTTAATCCATTGACATTCCAAGTTAAAAACTTAGTCACCATGTTTGGCAACCCGAAGCTTTTGGAGCGCGTCTTCCAAGATCCCCTTCACATTTTTAGGCTGCGCTCCTCCCATAGCTTCGCTATAGGTACGCTTTGGAAGTTCCACAACATTCTGCTGATCCTGCTCTTGCTCACGTCTGATTCGTCTCAAAGCAGCACGCGTAATTTTCTGGTCTCTTACTTGTTCTGATACTGTTGAAATTTGATCCACTCCTGCTGCTTTCTCATCTGTCTATATTCCTTCGGCATCTTGAGACTTTCCCTCCTTTGTTGATTCCAAAAGTGGTATGGGGATTGCTTTTAAAACATTGCTATAAAAATCACGTGCCTGCATCACTGTAGCAAGACGGTATCTTGTGTCTTCATACATTACCACCATACCCACTGGGATCTCCCATCTAAACTTGATATCACGTCGCTTAAGCTCCTGTGCCAGAAATGCAAATTCCTTTCGTTTCCTTAAAATTTTTGGAGGGATCTCTTTTAGAACCAAGACTTCTTGCTCTGCAATCACAAGCTTAGTATTGTAAGAGACTTGAATAACTTCATTCCTGGTTGCTCTCTTTGTAAAATAAACAACCACATCTCTAGGTAGTTTCCTTTGTCTTGCAATCCAGGAATTAACACGGAAGATTTTATCTATATCTTCTGCAATTCCTTCAGCTGGCCTTCCCAACACATCTTCCAAAGCGACAGAAACTATTTTCTTCAAATCTTCCTTAAGATTCTTCTTAAGACCTCTAATTCTCACAGCAAATTCCATTTCATGGTATTGTACCAGTGTCAGGTCATAATCAATTTTATCCACCGCATTCTCAGTCTGTAATATCTTAGCATCCAATTTAATATTATTTTGACTGAGGTCCTCCACTCTTTCGTCCAGGCGTTCAATACATATCGCCATGCCTTGAAATGCAAGCAAGATGTCCTCCCTTATTACTGTAAACTTCTCCTCCAACTTTTCATCCATAATTTCAGCTAATTGCTGTGAATGCTTTTCCAAAGCATCTTGCAAAACTTTAACTGTTAAAACAGGCAAAGGTGAAGGTGCAGGAGGTGCTACAACTTGCACTGAAGATTGTGGCAGGGGGGAAGCCCCCGCACTTTTAGTAAGTTTAGAAGATTTAGCCGCCATTTTTTCCACTATTGCAACTACGCACTTTCACTTTCAGGGTCTTCAATGTGGATTGAGCCAAAGATCAAAAGTTCACTTACTCCTTATTCTCTTGCATCGCTCTGCCTGCTTTCTTGTCTTCCAAAATCCATTCCTGTAAGCAGGGATGGTTGCGTTCGCCTTGTTCTGCTCCAAAAGACACGGAGCAGAAACGCTGCGCAGCCCGGAGAAATCCAAGCTTCGGGGGGGCTCAATCCTTCAGCCGCCAGAACTTTAAGCTCTGGCGGCCCCGGAGAGCCCTTCCCCTACTTGGATACTCACCCCCTCCTCTTCTCCCGAGGAGGGGGCTTCCGAACCGCCGAAACAGCTGATCAGCGCTGTTTTCGGCGGTTCTACAAAGCCGCGAAGCTGACAACCTAAAAGCAGCTGTCGTCGTCGGCGCCTTGCCACCCGGAAGTCCAAATTTGCTGGCAAATTGAGTGTAGCACTTTTACTGCATTGTCTTTTAAGATTTTGAATAGCTCAGCTGGAATACTGTCACCTCCACTAGCTTTGTTGTTGCTCAGCTTTTCTAAGGCCCACTTCACTTCACATTCTAGGATGTCTGGCTCGAGGTCAGTGACCACCTCATTGTGATTATCAGGGACGTTAAGCTCATTCTTGTATAGTTCTTCTGTGTAATTTTGCCACCTCTTCTTAATCTCTTCTGCCTCTGTTAGGTCCCTGCCATTTTGGTCCTTTATCATGCCCAGTTTTGCATTAAACGTTCCCTTCATCTCTCCAATTTTCTTGAAAAGATCTCTGGTCCTCCCTATTCTATTGTTTTCTTCTATTTCTTTGCACTGTTCGTTTAAGAAGGCATTCTTATCTCTTCTAGCTATTCTCTGGAATTCTGCATTCAATTGGGCATATCTTTCTTTTTCTCCCTTGCCTTTCGCTTCCCTCCTTTCCTCAGCTATTTGCAAACCTTCCTCATTTTGCTTTCTTGCATTTCTTTTTCTTTGGAATGGTTTTGGTTGCTACCTGTTGTACAATGTCGCGAACCTCTGTCCATAGTTCTTCAGGCACTCTTCTCTATCAGATATCTAATTCCTTAAATCTATTTGTCACCTCTACTGTATATTCAACAGGGATATGATTTAATTCATACCTGAGTGGCCTAGTGCTTTTCCCTACTTTCTTCAGTTTAAGCCTAAACTTTGCAAGGAGAAGCTCATGGTCTGAGCCACAGTCAGCTCCTGGTCTTGTTTTTACTGACTGTATAGAGCTTCTCCATCTTTGGCTGCAGAGCATATAGTCAATCTGATTTCTGTGTTGACCATCTGGTGATGTCCATGTGTAGAGCCGTCTCTTGGGTTGTTGGAAAAGAGTGTTTGCTATCACCATCGTATTCTCTTGACAGAATTCTATCAGCCTGTGCCCTGCTTCATTTTGCACTCCAAGGCCAAACTTGCCTGTTATTCCGGTTATCTTTTGGCTTCCTACTTTAGCATTCCAATCCCCCATGATGATAAGCACATCATTTTTTGGTGTTAGTTTTATAAGGTGCTGTAGGGCTTCATAGAACCGGTCAATTTCATCCTCTTCAGCACTGGTGGTTGGGGCATAGACTTGGACTACTGTGATATTGAATGGTTTGCCTTGGATTCGAACTGAGATCATTCTGTCATTTTGAGGATTGTATCCCAGTATTGCTTTTCCTACTCTTTTATTGACTATGAAGGCTACTCCATTTCTTCTGAGGGATTCTTGCCCGCAGTAGTATACCTGATGGTCATCTGAATTAAATTCACCCATTCCTGTCCATTTTAGTTCGCTGATACCTAAGATGTCGATGTTCAGTCTTGTCATCTCTTGTTTGACCACGTCCAGCTTTCCTTGATTCATGGATCTTACATTCCAGGTTCCTATGGAGAAAAAAAAAAATCTTTGCAGCATCGGACTTTCCTTTCACCACCAGACACATCCACAGCTGAGCGTCCTTTCGGCTTTGGCCCAGTCGCTTCATTCTTTCTGGCGCTACTAGTACTAGCCCTCTGCTCTTCCCCAGTAACATATTGGACGCCTTCCGACCTGAGGGGCTCATCTTCCAGCGTCATATCGTTTTGCCTTTTGGTACTGTCCATAGGGTTTTCATGGCAAAGATACTGGAATGGGTTGCCATTTCCTTCTCCAGTGGATCACGTTTTGTCAGAACTCTCGGCTATGACCTGTCCGTCTTGGGTGGCCCTGCATGGCATAGCTCATAGCTTCATTGAATTACGCAAGCCCCTTCGCCACGACAAGGCAATAATCCATGAAGGGGCAACTTCTTAGGATCCCCATGAAACATGGGTTTGAATGGGGGAGCCATTAAATGGCATGGGTCCGGGTTATTTACGGGAGCACCTTTTACCGGCATTAACTTCCCATCACCCTGTGCGCTCCCACAGAGAGGGCCTTCTCAGGGTGCCGTCGGTCAGGGAATGTTGACTGGAGGCCTCCAGGGGGAGAGCATTCTCTGTGGGCTCGCCTGCCCTCTGGAATCAGCTTCTGGTTGAGCTCCGGATGGCTCCTGACCTTCGCTTGTTTCACCGCGACCTGAAGACTTGGCTATTTGAACTTGCCGGCCTGGACTGAGGGACTGGGATTTTAGATTTTTAAATTTTAAAAAAAATTAAATTTTAGAATGTGTTTATTGTTTAGGGCTATTTGATTTAATTCTATTTTAATTTTTATACATTATGTGTTATTTATAGTGTTTTAATTGCCCTGTACACCGCCCCGAGTCCCTTCGGAGAGGGGCGGTATATAAATCCAAATAAAAAAATAAAATAAAAAAAGTGTTGCTGCCTGTCTAATAAAGCATGCAGCCATTCATACTGTTGCACCAGGTCACGTTGGATGCCCCCTGCCTGATCAAACCTTGGTATGGTCCCTGGGCTGGTGTAGCGAGGTGGCAGTATGCAGGGCTGTGTCGCTGATGGTGAGGTTCTGGGCTCCATTGGTGATAATGGTGGTCTGGACTGGCCCAGTGTCATTAATGATCAGGGCACTCCCTGAGCCAATGGCGGTCCAGGCTAAGGTGATGTGGGTGCTGGTTGGGGCTCGCATATGGGTGCTGCCGTTCAGGGATAACAAACATTCTCGTCACTCAGGGCTGTCACGATGTCGATGGTGGTCAGAGCTCAGCTGTTGCTGATGACAGTCAGGACTAGCATGCCACTGGTGACATTGCAGGCTTCTCTTCTGCACTGGGCTTGAGATTAAAGCAGGTCCCTTCGGACGCAGGAAGGCAGCCCTGGTCCTGACTATGGAACTAGGATTTCTTCTAGGCTGGGAATGATCTCAGAGACGCTTGTCATTCCGCTCACTGACCAGTAACTGATAGGTGACCTGCTCCTTGCTTCCCACGTCTAGCCCTTCAAATTTCTCCCTCAAACGCTCCACTGACTGGCTTCAGATTGCTGTCAGATATTTCCACTCATCTGACTTATCCGACAGCACTACATGTTTAGCTTCTCTTTGGTCAGGAGAGCATGACTTATGGGAGGTAGTCAGTGGAAATTCAGCTTCAACGGCTTTTGAAAAAAAAAATTTTTCTGCTGGGCTGCATCTGAACACCACAAGTCTTTGCTATGCAGGGTCCATTCTGATGACCAGATGTTCTCTCATGTCTTTGGTCTTGCTCCTGCCATTGGAGTCTCCGAAACCACACTTTCTATCGGTGCAATGGCCTGTTTTCCATCTGCTGATGTACTGGCTGTGGTTACTGTGCTGGTAACAGGTTCCTCCTTCTTTTGCATTTTGGAATCTTCCCTGAGTCTTTGTCAGCCTCCCTTCTATTTTGGGTAGGTGACTGGAACTCAGGACCCCATGAATTTAAGAAAAAAGGCAATCTTGGGTTAATGTCATGGTTCCAATAGATGAAACCATTTAAAAGAACTTTAAGGCCAAGATTTATTCCTCAAAGAACATTTTATTCAGGAAACCAAGTATCAGCACTTACATAGTTGAACACTTCAACCTGCCAAAACTTTATCTAACATTGACCTTGATTCTCTCACAGTTGCAACTGTTATGGCTAACTGAATTAACACAAGCATTCCCCCTTCCTCCCTTCTCCATCTGAAAATACAAAACAACAGAAAAAAGCAGAATGAAAGCAAAAGGTAAAATGGGTATAATTTTTCAGTTGTCATAGCACTGACATCAATCCTATAATTTTTAAATCCTATAATTTCCAGGGACAAGAATGTTCTGTATCAGTTAACTCACTGTCCCCATTGTTCAGTTTAAATATTTCTCCAGAAAATCTGTGAGTTTATTGCCAAATAACTCAGTCCCTTTCTTTGATGGATGGAAACCATCTATTTAATGCACATCACTGCCATCCAACTAGAACATAGCTTTGATACAGTACTAAAAGAAGGAAGTAAACAATAAATCCAATAAATCCACCATCATGTAGGGTTTTGGATAGAAGCACTTGTCTCTTCTCCCTGTGCTCTTTTTTTCTTGAAATTTTCATTTTTCTTATACTGTAGCACATCCTGCTATAAACAATGTTAGTAAATGAAGTAAAGCCACACTTCATAGAATTGGTTTACATCACACTGGGGGGCAAGAGGAGCTACTACTACTTTGTGTCAGAAACATTTACCAAAGCAAAAAATTGTGTACAAAGCAAGTCAATTTTTAAAAATGCAGTTGAAATTTCTACTTAATGTTTTATAAATACTATTTAAACATTTGATTTTTTTACATGCATGCATAAATTAAATATCCTGGTTTCATTTTCATTTCTTTATAATTTTTGAAATGATAATATAGCCTGCAAAAATTAAACCAGCATGAACTTCATGAAAAATAAAAAATGGGATAGAATCATGTTAAATATAAATTTGGAGAAACATAATGTTGCATATAAGAAAAATATACCTGTCCCAGGATAATGTTACAGGATCCAATCTGAGTCAATCACTGAGACCAAAGACTTTTTATTTCCTAACTTTAAGGCAGAGAAATTCACTCATGATGGGCTTCACCATGAAAGCTTGGAAGAATAAACCTTTGGTCCCAGTGATTGTCTCGGATTGGATCCTGAAACATAATGTTATTTCTAAGTTATACCATATTCCCACTGGAAAAAGTACTTCAAATGAAAACATTATATCAAATGTGAGGCATATGAGTTTAGTGTTAGTATTTATTTATTTTTTATTAAAGTTTTACAAAAACAAGATTTTACAATACATCCCAAAATCTCACCCACCCCAAACTACCCCCCTTCCCCCTCCTTCCCAGAGCTAAATACTGGGTATAGTTATAATAATCATATTCTAGCTAAAGATTATCCATAATATAAAATTAACCAAATTCATAATGTGCTTTAACTCCCCTTTAACATAAGTACATACAAAGTACTAACACTAAAATTAATAATAATATCCCTCTAAAATCTACTCATAAGCTAAATGGAACTTTTTAGTACCATATTTATTCTGAATATAATCTATCCATCTCCTCCAAACTGAAATATATCTTTCTTGTGAATGATCCTTCAAATAAGCAGAAATCTTAGACATTTCTGCAAGATTCGAAACTTTAAACATTCTTCTATTGTAGGCAAACTATCCTTCTTCCAGTATTGTCCTACCAGTAACCGTGCTGCTGTTATCAAATTCAACATCAAATTGGTTTCTTTAACATCACAATCTACAACAATACCCAATAGAAACAATTGTGGAGAGAACTTTATGTTTCTCTTAAAAATCTTTTGAATGTTCCACCAAATTCAAAAAGCTTTTATATTTCTGCAAGTCCACCACATATGAAAAAGGTAGCTTCTAAACTACCACATCTCCAGCATTTAGACTGTAAGTTAGGATACATGTTAGACAACTTTTTGGGATCCAGATGCCATCTATAAAACATTTTATAAAAATTTTTGAGCCTGAGTAAATTTAACCTTTCTAACCCAAATTACCTCCCAAGTATCCAGCGAAATTGTTAGTATTTATTAGCCTACTGGTTTTCACCCACATTCTGTGTGGAATTATTATTTAAAGTAATTCTTTTTTTCAGGAAGATATCAAATATTAGATGGAAATGCTCTCTTCTGGTTTTAGTCATAGCTAAATTTAGTTTTCTTACACAATGATATACCAAAAGTATTGTTTCAGTGTAGCTATTGCTTTATCTAAAAGCCTCAAGAATATGGTTTCTATATGCTTTGTAGAATTTTAGATAAATGGAAAAGTGGAGGAGAGTGTAGAGGAGGAGGAGGCTATAAAAACCAAAGCTCCTTCATATAAGATTAACAGTTTAAAATATTTTGTCAGCAGGAGAGTCAAAGAGAAAGTGCACAGCGCAATGTTTATGGAAGAGTCATGAACTGATCTCTTCTCACATATGCAACCAGCAATATGCATGTGCTTTGTGCCATTTAGGACATGTTCTGCATTGATCATTTATACAAGAATGACCTGAATATATGTTGTTACTATGAGGTTGGGAAGGATTATAGTGATGATGATGTGCTTGCTGTTGATAATAATTATTTTTTATTTATATATTACCACCAAAGAATCAAGAGATTAATAAAATATAGCATAGCAAATAAAAATAAAAATCTAAACCACAAAAAAAATTAGTCTTAAAAATAAAGCTTCTGAATCAGAACATGGAATAAATGTGCATTTCACAATGTTGGATAATATTCTAATATCTGGACAGGATCAAGAGGTGGAAAACTACTGTAAAGAATATAGGATGAAGTTGTACATTCTTAATTCTACAAAGAAAGAGAAAGCATAATAAAATAATTAATGAGTATCAGGGTGTAGATTTCCCTTCAGAACTTGCCAATCAACGTCAAAGATATAATAATAATTTAATAGGTATAATATTTTCATAACATCAACAACTAGTAGTTTTTCTGGAAAAGCACCATATATGATAATAATTATTTTGCAGTTGGGGAAACCCTTATAATTTTCAACCAATAGATTGCTTCAGAAGTTTAACCCTATTATTATTCATTACAAATAGGTTTTTTTGAAGTATGTGACTTACTGAAAACACTGGTGGCTATACATTTACTTCATATAATCTAGACACTGCAATAAATAATTAATTCTGTATCTAGAGTAAATCAGTGATAAACTATTTTTGAATTCTTCAGTGGATGGAGATTGTGAATGGCAGGCAGAGTATTTTATTTTTTGAGACAAAACAAACAAAAGCCAATATTTTGTTTTTACATTGCATTGCACATTCAGATTTATGTTTGGGAGAAGTTAGCACATTAAAAATGTTAACTTCTTTATAGGTTACATTGACCAAAATGAGACACCACCCAAGAGTTAAACACAACTTGAACAAACCTGCTTTGCTTTTCCACTATATTATTCTTAGGATAGCAAGTTTTTTGTTGTAGAGAATATGAGTATTGTATTGAAGCAGATCAAAGTTGCAGCAGAAAATAGGATTATTTCTAGAAAAAATCAAGCAATGAGCACATCAGCTAAGAGATTTCAGAAATTCTGGTGTAGGGCTCCTCATTTCTCCAGTGTAGGTATCAGGAATAATTGATCATCACTAACTGATGATAACTAGATAGTAAGATTTAAGAGGGATAAAGAATATCCTATGCTGAAGTATAGTAAAATATCAAATGAGAATCTCATAGCGAGGATCTTATTGAAACAGCAGGGTGTCCATGATTTGGACTGCAGACTTTTCCCAGAATTTCAATATCCCATATTATTTTGGAATTTCCATAGCTAGAAAAACAAAGCAACTAATCAGTTCTGAAAACTTTACTATTTAAGAGTTAGTATATGACTAAGGAGACCAAATCTTCCCTTGCTTTTCATATTAACTCTGCTGTTGTCTAAGGTTCGCAAGCTCTGTGAAGGCCAAAGGACAAAAGTAAAACTGTGCTTACCAGAACTTATTACCATGTTTCCCTAAAAGTAAGGCCTGTCCTGAAAAATAAGTCTTTGCTTGATTTTTGGGGATGGACCTAATATAAGCCCTACCCCAAAAATAAGCCCTAGTTTTGGGTCAAGGCACACACTTAAAAATCAAACTAGGTTCGGGGTAGGGGTGTGGATTTGCCCACATGCCCCGTACCCACTTACCTTGCAGCCAGGCCTCGCCAACCCATTTCTTCTGTGGCATCTTCTGCAGGCCTGCATTTCTCAGTCACAGGCCTTTCTGTGCAGCCAAGAACTGAGCTATGGATTCAATCCATAGCTCAGTTCTGCAAGATCTCTGCAGCCGAGGAACAAGGACCGATTGAATCCATAGCTCGGTACTCGGCTGCATAGGCCTTCTGGAAAGGTCTGCATGGAAAATGCAGGCCAGAATGCAGCTGCAGAATGAAGCTGCTCCTTCAGCCCCAGAAGAAGTAGACTGGCTGGGCAGGGCTATCAGTGCTGGAGGTAAGACACCTCCCTGAAAATAAGACCTGGTGCTTCTTTTGGAGAGAAAAATAAATAAGACCCAGTCTTATTTTCAGGGAAACACGTTATAGAGAATGAGGGAAATGACCTTGAGGAAATAGGCAATCATCATTACATGAACAAAGAAGTTTGAAACATTCCTTGTCCTGGAAAGCAAAATAGTATTTCAAAGTTAGGCAAATTCTTTCCTGATTTACTGTGATTTAAGAGGGAAAGTAGATAAAGCACAATCAGACTTGCATGATTGTGTTACTATAATTTATGCCAATAAAATAGTATTTTTTTTTCCAGAGTCACTTTCATGACCTGATCTAGTTCAGAACACTGACACTTGTACAGATAAGTCTCTGAAACAGTCTTATACCCTGGAATGAGGAAACACTCCTAAAAGTGGATGAGCCAATTTGAATTGATCCAGGACATTGAATATGGAAGAGACAGAAGCCTTGAGCAATGTCTAAATTTAAATTAATTCAATTACACAGATTCAATTAAATGTCTATCCCATAGTCAACCATTAATGAAAGTACACACAGTGAGAATTCATGATCACCAACCTCCTGAAAGGAGAATGGAATGGAACAAAATCTATCCAGACTTAGATTCTTACAAGATTTGTTAAAAAAACATTTTGAAGGAATCTCAGTATAGTCTTTGGGAACAAAATCTATTGCCATGCTTGACTATTCTCGGAATGTCTGAATGGCACAATCTACAAAAACTTGACTTACCATGTAAGAAACATGTATTATGCAATTTATATCATTGCATGATGATACAAGACACATGACATCACATATATGCACCCAGAGACACACACACTGAAACTTCTTTTAATCTCACAATGACTTTCCACTTTCTACTGTTATTTTAATGTGGCTTACTTTGCTGCAAGATATTATTTTAATGTGCCTGGAACTGACATGTACATGGCTTAATGTTTTCAGTGAATCTATGTTTTTTGCATAGATTTTGCACTCAACTGCAGTATTGCCATATCCTTTTTCTTCTCTCTTTATTGTTTTGTCATTTATTTGAAGCACTATCTGTGAGTGGAGCAGTCATTGAATAAATAGATAAAAAAATAACGATTTCTTTACTCAACACATGATCTGTTACAGTGGCTTAATATAGGCATGGTTCTGCCTTGTGATATGATCATCTAATGCCACTTCTAGAGATGATATTGAGAAGCCTGATATTTACCATTCAAATTTATTAGGAACTTTAATATCAGCAACAGTTTTGCCTTGTTTGGAATGACTCGACATTATGTGTCAATTTCAAATTACAAGCAGATTATGCATACATACCCTTAAAAGAATCCAGAAACTTCAGCTGGTGCAAAATATGGCCACTGCGCCATACTGGGTGCACAAAAAAAGACACATATAATACCTTTCCTCAGAACTGTATCCTTTTGCTTTTGGATCCAATTCAAGGCATAAAAGCCCTACATGACATATGACAAGGCTACCTATGGAAATGGCTTTGACCCATCCTATCATCTCATCCCACTCATTCTAGCAGGGAAGATATGCTACAGACCCCTCAATCAAAGAATTTCTACTAGTGAGGAAGAGGGAGAGGGCTATGTTCTTCTTGCACACTTTCTTTGATGTCTCTCTGGATGCCAGCTCATAGTAGGACAAGCTGGTCCTAAGCACGTCATGGTAATATATCCAGAGGCAGACAATGTATTGTACAGTGCCCAGAGCCTATGTCTGAGGGAGATGGATGGATGGTAAATAAATAGATAGATAGATAGATAGATAGATAGATAGATAGATAGATAGATAGATAGATAGATAGATAGATAGATAGATAAAAATGAACAAATAAAAGGCACATATACATAATGATATTATTGATGTTCAAATCTTAATACTAATGCTATGCACTCTAATGGCCTGAATAATCTTACTTCCTTCTAGGACTTCTATCTAGAAAGTCATTTTTTGAATGACTTTTGATTTTTTGAAAGTCATTTTCTCTCAGTGTACATTTCTGTCTGGCCTAACTTAGCCTGCACAGTGCTTCCTTATTTGCTGCCCAAAATGGGCCTGCTCCTTTTACATTGCACAGTTGTTCTCATATTGTTAAATGACATAACTGAAGCAGATTAGTAAATCA
This sequence comes from Daboia siamensis, assembly GCA_024449315.1. Lineage (NCBI taxonomy): Eukaryota > Metazoa > Chordata > Lepidosauria > Squamata > Viperidae > Daboia > Daboia siamensis. The sequence goes on along the minus strand of JAKJMR010017869.1, from coordinate 1,065,975 downwards.
GCATCTCATCAAGTTAGTATGAGATTTGGCGCTTAAGTTTCTTTCATTTTTAAAAACACTTACCTGCCACTGTCATTTTTCTACATACAAATTTGTTATTCGCAAGTCCAGCATACAGTAAGATATTAAATTTTGCAATTTACAATACTGATCTAGTCAATTAACCACTACTAATAGTAGCTTTACTCACTGTAAATTTACAATTAAGTGTAGTACATAGAAAAATGTAGTATATCAATTGTGATAATATTAGTTACTGCAATCAGCGCATGAGATAATTTTACAATTATGTATTGAAATAATTATAAGATTATAGTAAAATAAGGCATTTAGATATCCCTTCATGGTGTTAATATCATTCACAGTGAATATGCCACTATCATTTAGGTTATGATCCAACTAAAGAATTAATTTAAGGAATTAACATTAATTTTATTCCTTCAATATGTTCATCAAAATAGCTGTTTAATGTCTGAATGGACTGTAATACGAAAGAGAAGAATCAGAAATCATAGCATCACAGGAAATATAAAGTTTTCTCACTGTGCAGTTTGAAACCTAGCAAATCATAGACAGATTTCTTGGTTGCAGCTAACATCCACTATAGGCAAAGTTAACTGTAGACCAAAAAAAGTACAGCTGTCTATTGATAATTGATCTTTTTATGTCTCCAGTTTCAACATAGTTAAAGGAGAACCTGGGACCTATTTTTGGTTAAAATAAATAAATTTATTAATTTCATTAATTTGCCCCATGCTGGTTTATCATTATTGATGATCTATGCTGTATGTTGTTTCAGCATTTCAAATTGAATGATGTTCTTTTAAAATGAATCATTGCCACTTGAATAGGTTTCTCCTTGCAAAGCTTCTTTTCCCTGAAAAGAAGAGGCTTCCTTGTAAATACTAAACAAATAAGACTCATGCAGCAACCAAATGTTCAGAATAGCATTCCTTTCCCAATTCCCATCATGTTCATATATCCCTAAAGCTCTATTCATTATCCAACTGTTGATCTTGCACTATGAGATTGTGATGCTTGCTTAGGGATCCACAAGACATTGTGATTGGAATTCAAAAAACTTGCCAGCAAATTGATTCTTTGGCAGCTTCATTAATTCTCTTAGATCTCAGAGGTATTTTAGATAGGATTTATTGTGGCACCTTTCCCGATAGAAGAAAAAGAGGAACAATTATAAAGGTGCTGCAAGTAAAGAACAACCCTGTCAGAAGGATCTCAATGAATTATTGTGTTCCAGTATTGTTTTACTATGGTTTTATTAGTGTATTTGATTTTATTTGTAAGATGCCTTAAGCATGGGAATCACTGCTGTGGATAGATTGGCTGATACAAGCAGGAGAGACCTGGGTTCAAGTTCCTGCTCATTCATGAGGTTCTATGTGACAATCACCACAGTATGTTGCAAACAAATGGAAGATCCTTATGAAACTTGACTTGAGTTCCAGAAATAAATATGGGACATAAATGCAACAAATAACTGATAAAAAATAAAATACTACTTAGCTTCATAGCTGCTATGTTCTGAAGTTCTGCAGGCTTCAGCTTTGGGGGCATTTTTTAAAACATGTACATTGTCTCTGAGAACTAGACACAACTGAACATTTGGATAATAATCTGTTCATGCAGTCCCATTTTACAATTTGTATTCAGGGGTACATCAGTGTCAGAAAGACATTCATAGTGGGGCCTGCAACAGTAATGTGGATTAAAAGGGAAAAAGGTGATTCAGAAACCTCTTGAGAATACATATAAGAGCAGTCAGTAACTTCTTAAACTAACTACATCTTTTCTCAATTTGCAGCTATTCAACCTAGGTAAAAGTCATAGAGTTGCTTGATAGAGTTGTAGTTTGGGGTTACATGAAGGTCCCTGCATGCTGTGAAGCACATTTTTTCATTTTGAATCTAAAGCAATTCAAAGTCTTAATTCATAATAATTATAGTCCAGCTGAAAGAAAAGGAAACCATTTCAGCAGTCTGAAGGACCTTTTACCATACCTGTCTAAATTAATCTGAAAAATAAATAAATGCTGTTGGAGATTTTTGCATTTGATGCACAATTAAGCAACCTTGATTTGTCTTATCTTAAATATGTGATTCTGAAGTAACTTTCTGCTTACAGTATATTCTCATTCATAGAAGAGCTTCTGTATAAATCTATGTTGATTTAAGAAATATTGATAATAGTCTTCATTTTCTGTAAATTAAGTTCTGCCACAAAATATAAAAATATTGATCAGATACTAAAATTTATTTTAGGCAAAAAAGCATGAATGTGATACAGCAGTTTCATCATCAGTCAAAGACACAGTGGTTTGAGGTTCAGATAATTTGGAGAGTGATCTAAAAGAACAATACTGGGCAGTTTTCAGGTTTGTAGGATTTTCTTCAACTGTGTGACCGATACATTACATAATCAAGCACAAAATGGAGGCTCAGTAGATAGAGCTAAATTATTTGATGAATCAGGATGTAACAACAATTACTATATCCCATACAATGGATTGGCTGCATAAGAAACAGAATTGTTCTTTGAACTGCTACAGTTCAAGTGCCAGCAGGTACACTGAGTATAAGCAGTTTTGAAATCATTGTTGATTTAATGCAGGTTATCCAGCATACTGTGGCATCAAAAAGGATTATTTTATTCCTTAACTCTGTTCATTCAGCCCCTGATCTCTTAACTGTCCCTTTTAAAAGGATCTATCCCCAGTTTCCAGATAAGTCTTAGAGATTTATTTAAGTCTTAGAGATTCATTCATAGCCAGATCTCTTTAGAGGTTTATCAATATGGCCAGTTTACTGTTAAATAATCCAGCAATGGCAGGGCTAGGAAAAGAATGAAGAATATTCGTGGTTTGTTCTTCAGCTTCATGGAGACATAGAATCTTATACCAAGCACCTTGCTATAAAGAAATCATTTTCATTTGTTTCATTACAGGAACAAATATGGTCTCCCCTTCTTTGCCATCAAATATTTGGGTAGATATTTTATGGCAGCCAGTTTAGAAATTATGTATCCTGTTTCAGAAATATAATGATTCTTCAAAAGTAATGTGAAATTTGGAGAAAAACAGGGTCCATGTACATAATAACCAAAAACAATGTGACATTTGATACTTAGCCTCTTAAAATTATGTTTATTCTCAAATGGATGAAAAGACCACTCAGAGGTTCTTTGAATGAGGAAAATATAGAAATTATTGGCACATTTGGTTAGAGCAGGGGCCAGCAACCTGAAACAGTGAAAGAGCCACTTGGAACCGGTCCCTCACAAAAGGAAAAACTGGGAGCCGCAAAAACTGTGTGCGCATGTGCGTACATGCATGCATGCGCAGAACAGGGTTTGACTGAAGAGTGTAGCCAAGGTGAGATATGCACCTACCCTGCATATTTGAATTGATTGGTTGAACTTTTTTAGTTCCACTTTTTTTTTTTGGACTGCACATGGCAGAGGACTGGGAGCCGCAGGAGACGGCTGAAAGAGCTGCATGTGGCTCCAGAGCCGTGGGTTGCAGACCTGTGGGTTAGAGTATGCATTTCTTCTGAATGTTGCAACTCATAAAGACAATGTTACATAAAACATAGTGTAGTAACATGTATATATTATTAAATATTAGGATGACTGTGTTTTGGAGAAAATATATACAAGCATACTTGGAAGATGAGAAATCTGTCATATAGTGCCATATGGTGGACCATTTTAGGAAAACAAAGTTCAAGGTCCAGAACACAATAACATGTAAAAACAAACAAACAAACCCTTTCTATCTGCTGCTGATCAAAATGGAACAACTCACTGCAACAGCATTCGCCACAGTGAAGTCGCTGTGTGACAACTCATCATGGCTAACTTGCCACAGGACAACTCGCTGCTGGACAATTCAACAATTCAATTTAATTATTTAAAATATTTTTTAAAAAATATTTTAACTTTTGCCATTCACAATCCATTTTGTCCCTCATTTGGCATCCTTTCTTTAATGATTCTATTCCACTATTTCTTCAATATTAGTGTAACTCTTGTCCCATGGTGTCTTGCAGCAAATTGGCCATGTCCTGCAGTGAGTTGGCTGTGTTGAATTGGATGCAGTAAATTGGCTATAGTGAATTGGCAGTGTTGAATTATCATAGACCCTTCAGCAAAATGCCTTCTGGCCATTTCCAGGGTCATTTTCGCAATCCAATCGGCCACTGTGCTGCAACATGGATTTAAATTGTTGTCTTTGCATCTAAAAGTTAGAGGATGGTGTCACATGTTATCTGCTGCTTGGTAAGCGGAGGCAGAAGGAAAAGGATTTTTTTTTAAAAAAAAAAAAAAGCAGAAGGCAGCAGTCAGCAGAGGTCCATGACAACTCACCACGGCCAACACGCCACAGCCAATTTGCTGAGGCCAATATATAACCAGCAGATAACACTCCTCTAACTTTTAGATGCAAAGATATAGATTTAAATCCATTCACAAAAATGTTGCACCACAGTTACTGATAGGATCTGGACTGTTAAAATGCCCCTGGGGATGGTCAGAAGGCACTTTGCTGAGGATCTTCTCAACTCTGACAACATTGTAAACAAAAAGCAACAGGTGTGGTATTGAAATTTCTAATTTTAATGGATCAATGTATGCAAAAACCAAGAAAAATGCTATTTTATACTATCATAGAGTCTCTGAAATTCTTTCCCTTGGCATTATTTTTTCCTGGATAGATGCAGGAAGTGTTAAGATTTGTGTTTCCTATTGTGTCCTGTTACTGATTTATTAATTATAATAATTTCATATGTAAAGAAAAAGAAATGAGGAAAATTAACAACATAGATTCATTATAGGTGATGACCTATAAAGCCCTAAATGGCATGGGTCCGGATTATCTTAGGGAGCACCTGCTGCCAGCATCCACTTCCCATCGTCCTGTGCACTCCCACAGGGAGGGCCTCCTCAGGGTCACGTCAGTCAGAGAGTGCCGGTGGCCGATCCCCATGGGGAGAGTGTTCTCGGTGGACGTGCCTGCCCTATGGAATCAGCTGCCTGTGGAACTCCGGATTGCCCCCAACCTTCGCTCGTTTCGCCGGGACCTAAAAACTTGGCTATTTGACTTAGCTGGCCTGGACTGAGGGGTTTTAAGGTTTTAAATTTTAAATTTTAAACTATTTTGGGGCAATTAATTTAATTTTATTTTAATTTGTACATTGCACTGTTTTAATTTGCCCTGTAAACCGCCCTGAGTCCTTCAGGAAAAGGGCGGTATATAAATCGAAACAAACAAACAAACAAACAAACAAACAAACAAACAAACAAGGATTTCCATTCTCTTGACTTTGGGAATTTCTGTTTGTTGTTGTTGCTGTTGTTTCTGTATGTTCTTTCATATAATATTTCAGTTGCATTTGTTCTGTGTTCTTCCTATGTTCCATTAGAAATTAGTAGCTAATTTAAATAATATACACGGCAGTCAATTATTTTGTGTGGTTATTCATCCCTATGGAGCTTAGAATTTTCTGCTTGGTCTTAATGCAAAACCATATACATGTTTCTGTACAAGAAAAAACAAATATCCCTTTTAGCTCAAACACATCTCTGACAAATTTGCACACAAATATTCATGAATTATTATGCTCAGGTGCTTTGTCAAGATTTTTCTGAAAGGTTCCTTCCCTGTCCCAGAATACTTAAATAAAAGTATCAACCCCCGCCATTTTGTAGTTCAGTAGCAGAAATAAGAAATCTAGTGATAAACGGATTGTTCACATTTATTTTCACATTACAAGAAAAATTGAAAGTGTATAATAATAAAACATGCATTTATTTAGCCCATGCCTTTTTATCAATTGACTAATATAGAGAAGAAAATAAAGGTAATCAACTGGAATTGATAAAAATTAAATTGTGATGAAATATAAGCATAGGTTTATAAGAGCATAGATTTATTTCTTTGAGTTCCATTTTTTAATTCCTCATTCTTGGCCCTCATCCATCAAGAATTATGCTCAACACGCTTCACATAGGTAATATATAAAAAATATAAAACTGCTTGTGCATAACTGTATTCTTTTTAACTGCAGAATACAAAAAATCATGATTTAGTTTGAAACTGGGATGTAAAAGATTTTTGGAGCAAATTTCTTGTCCTTCCTAAACCAAATCACTTTGTGGACTAGGTAATAAATTAAAATAATGATTTAGAATATATTGTTGAAATGTAGAGAACTGTTGTGTTCTTAATGGTTTCTTGACACTCTAGAAAAAAACCTTTTTTCTAGGGAAATCATTTCATCATGAGATATAGGGTTTCTAGTTTCTAATGCAACTCATTCTCTCTCTCTCTATATATATACACATATACATATACATATACATATACATATACATATACATATTCATATACATATACATATATAAAAAGGTAAAGGTAAAGGTTCCCCCGCACATGAGTGCTAGTCGTTTCCAACTCTAGGGGCCGGTGCTCATCTCCGTTTCAAAGCCGAAGAGCCAGCGCTTGTCTGAGGACGTCTCCGTGGTCATGTGGCCGGCATGATTAGACACCAAAGGCGCACGGAACGCTGTTACCTTCCCACCGTAGTGGTCCTTATTTTTCTACTTGCATTTTTACGTGCTTTCGAACTGCTAGGTTGGCAGAAGCTGGGATGAGTAACAGGCGCTCACTCTGTTACGCGGCACTCGGGATTCGACCCGCCAAACTGCCGACCTTCAGATCGACATGCTCCCTTCGTCTTCTACTGCTATCATGTCCCCCCTATTTCTTCTTTTCTTTAGACTAGCCAAACCCAAGTCCCACAGCCATTCTTCATATGTTTAGGGCCCAGGCCTTTAATCATCTTTGTTGCTCTTTTCTGATTTTTTCCCAAACTCTCAACATCTTTTTTGTGATATGGTGACCAAAATTGGCTACAGTATTTCATGGGTGGTCTTAATAGGGTTTATAAAGCAGTACTAGTATTTTGCGTAATCTTGATTCTATGCCTCTGGTTATACAACCCAGGATTGTATTAGCTTTTTTGGTTGCTGCTGCACACTGCTGACTCATAGTCAAGTGATAGTCCACTATGACTCCAAGGTCCCTCTTATTGTTACTGTTTTTAAGTCAGGTCTCGCCCAATCTGTACTTGTACCTTTGAGGAAACTCATTTTGTTGGATAGGGCCCATTGTTCAAGTTTGTCAAGATCTTTTTGGATTCTGAGTTTATCTTCTGGGGTGTTGGCTACTCCTGTCAGTTTGGTGTCATCTGCAAATTTCATGATTTCTATTGTGTAGTGGGTTCTAGACCACATGGAAGACACCAGGCCACAGGGTACAGCATAGCAGCTCTTTATTGTGGGTAGAACTGTACTGAGGATTTGGGGTTACCTGAGTCCTTATATATACCTGGCCAGGTATTCACCTGTCCAATCCATTTGAACCTGGTATTCCTGCCAAAAAATAGCCCAATCCGCATCAGTCCCGGTACAGCGCCACCTGGTGGTATAAGTAACGCTGTTGCTATGTTGTAACCCAAAACCATACACAACACCCCTCCCCTTTTAAGAACAAACAATAATGATTCACACAACTACACACTAAAATACATTAAGTACAATTTATTACATGTCAATCCTACCATGTCCTTCCACCCCCTCATGACCTCACATAGTCAGCCTGATAGGCTGGAGGCCTATTTGCCCGTGATGACTGCCTTAGGGTTTCCTCTTTGACTTGGACAGCAGGGTCAGTGGATATGGCTTGGTTGGGCTTCTCGTGTTGACTCGTCCCCTGCTCAGACCCTACAGCTGGATTGTCCTGAGCGTCCTGAGGCGGTTTTGTCTGTGCTGACCCAGTCTCTCCAGGAACAGTTCTGGGTCCCTGAAGTCCTCCACCAGCTCAGGTTCTTCATGTTGGTCTGTTGGTTGCGAGGAATGGCTCTCCTGTTGATTTTTTCCCAGTGGCCTTTCAGGAACCCGTCTCCTAACTTGGTCTATGTGTCGTCAGATCCGATGGTCCCCTTCCACCCTTACAATGTAGGACAAGGGTCCTGTTCTGTCAACCACCATGCCAGGAATCCATGCATGTCCCGGCTCATAGTTCCTGGCCCAGACCAGTTCATCTGTGTTTAGTTCCCTAGTTGGGTTGGGTTGCATTGTCTCTGCAGCCATCCTGTCGGGATGTAGCCTGTCCAGCTTGGTGATGAGTCGTCTGCCCCAATGCAGTTCCGCTGGGCTCTTCCCTGTTGCTGTGCAAGGTGTGGAATGTTGAGCCAGTAGGAACTGAGCCAACCTATGATGCTAGTCCCCGCTGATGATGCGCTTCAAAGTGTCTTTTGTTGTTCTCACCATGCGTTCTGCTAATCCATTGGTTGATGGGTGAAAGGGCGTGGATGTGACATGCCTAATCAAGTTGGTCTTCATGAAATCCTGGAATTCAACAGAGGTGAATTGTGGGCCATTATCTGACACCAACACATCAGGAAGGCCATGTGTGGCAAAGAGCCCCCTGAGCACTTGGATTGTCCTGGCCGAAGTCATGCTAGTGACTGGTACTACCCCTAACCATTTGCAATGGCTATCTACCACCACTAGGAATAGTTGACCCTGGAATGGACCAGTGTAATTGATGTGGATCCAGAACCATGGAGTGTGTGTTGCCTCCCATTTGTGGACAGGCGCGTGTGGCAGTTCAGGCCTGGACCTTTGGCATACATAGCAACTATGCACCTGTTCCTCTATGTTCCTCTATTGTCTAGGCCTGGCCACCACAGATAACTCCTAACTAACGCCTTCATCCTTACTATACCCGGGTGCCCTTCATGTAATGAATCTAAGACCCTGTCCCTTTGTCTCTCAGGGACGATGACCCTGTTATCCCACAAAAGGTATCCCTTATGGGCAGACAACTCATTCCTCCGAATAAAATATGCCTGAAATTCCAGACCTGGGCTCTTCTCTTGCCACCCAGTGACCACCCACACCAGGACTCTGCTCAGGACCCTGCCAGCTGTTGTTTCTGTGGCAATGTCCTTTGTGTGTAAAGGGCATTCGGGTAATTCCTGGATGGCCAGTATTTGTTCTGCAGGTGCCGGATTGGGTTCAGCATGTGTTAGAGGTAGCCTACTTAGTCCATCAGCATGACCCATATCCTTTCCTGGTTTATGCACTAGTTTACAGTTGTACGTGGATAGGAATATGGACCACCTGAGCATTCTAGGAGATAGGATTTGAGGGGTTTGCTTGTCTGTCATGAACAACCCTAACAAGGGCTTGTGGTCTGTGAATATGGTGAATTGTCTACCATACAAGTAGTCATGGAATTTTTTAACTCCAGCCACTATTGCCAAGGCTTCCTTATCGATTTGTGCATAATTCCTCTCAACCATTGACAGTGTCCTGGAATAATAGGCAATGGGTTTTTAAGTTTAAGTTTAAGTTTATTGAATTTATATACCACCCTTTTCCGGTAGGACTCAGGGCGGTTTACAAAGTATTTAAAAACATCAATACAATACAAGAGTTAAAAACAGTTAAAATAATTAAATTTGATCCCTAAGGGGGGAAAAAAACCCCAAAACTCTCAGCCTGGGCCGGAAAGCTCAAAGAGCCAGGTCTTTAGGTCCTGGCGGAATGACTGAAGGTCGGGGGCAGTCCTAAGCTCCACGGGCAGCTGGTTCCACAGGGCAGGTGCACCCACTGAGAAGGCCCTCCCCCTGGGTGTTATCCGCCGGCAGTCTTTTACAGGCGGCACCCTAAGAAGCCCCTCCAAGTGGTTGCACACAGGACGAAGGGAACTTGATGTCGGCAGTAGGTGTTCCCTCAAATATCCCAGACCCAAGCCATTTAGGGCTTTAAGGGTCATCACCAGCACCTTGAATCGCAACCGGAAGCCAATGTAGCTCGTGGAGTAGAGGTGTTACATGGGAGTATTGGGAAACCCCCATCACAACTCGCACAGCAGCATTCTGCACCAGCTTCCGAGTGGTCCTCGAGGGCAGCCCCATATAGAGAGCGTTGCAGTAGTCCAACTGGGAGGTCACGAGTGCATGGGTGACTATGCGTAGGGAATCTCGGTCCAGATAGGGTCGCAACGGGCACACCAGGCGAACCTGGGCAAAAGCCCCTCTGGTCACGGATCCTATGTGATCTTCAAAATTGAGCCGTGAATCCAGGAGGACACCCAAGTTGCGAGCCCTATCAATGGGGGGTAACACCTCACTCCCCATCGTTAAAGTTGGAATAGTCTGGTTAATCCGAGATGCCAGTATGCATAGCCACTCAGTCTTGGCAGGATTGAGACGAAGCTTTTGTTCTCCATTGTCTTCTAAGTGACTCAAAACTGCACCCATTCCATAGGGAGAAGCATCACACGCAATGCACATGGGCTTTTTCTCTATGAAATGAGTGACAGTGGAATTACTGGATAGTAGTTCTTTAAGAGCTTGAAAACTCTGTTCATGAACCCTGGTCCAGGTCCAAATAGCTTTCTTGTCTAATAGTCTGTGTAAAGGCTCAGCAATGACTACTTTGTGTGGCAAGAATGCATGATAGAAATTCAGCAAGCCCAGAAAAGCTTGCAACTGCTTTGTTCTTGGATGTGGGGGCCATTTTTATTGCCCTTACCTTGGAATCAGTGGGATGGATTCCCTTGGCATCAATCCTGAACCCCAAAAATTCTGTGGATGCAACCCCAATTTGACATTTGTCCTTCTTAAGTTTGAGTCCTGCAGCATGAAACCTACTTAAAACTGCCTGTAACCTTTCAGCCAGTACTTCTTCTGAATCCCCAGCAATGAGGACATCATCAAAGTAAGGGCATACCCCTGGAATGCCCTTCAGAGTCCTCTCCATCACCTCCTGAAAAATTCCTGGAGCTACAGAGACACTGAACTGTAAACGGTTAACTCTGAAAGCTCCTCTGTGTGTTACAATTGTCTGAGCAATTGTCAGTTGTCTCCATGGTAACTAGGAGTTGCTGGTACACCTGTGCGAGGTCTAGCTTCGCAAAGAGGGTGCCGCCCTGTAATGAGGAGAGAATGTGGCTGATCCTTGGAACTGGGTAAGCGTGTGGATTGAGGGCCTGATTTATCGAAGCCTTATAATCCACACAAATTCTCACTTCCCCATTAGCTTTCAGTGGGGTGACAATGGGGGTCTCCCACTCTCCCCCTTCTACCAGTTCTAACACCCCGTGCTCTACTAACTTATCCAATTCACTCTCAATCTTGTGTTTGAGGGCAAAGGGAACTCTCCGGGGTTTAATTCTCACAGGTAGCACATTTGGGTTCAATTTAAATTTAATGGGGAGCCCATTGTACCTGCCTAATTTTCCATCGAATACATCTGTAAAGGTTTTGCAGACGGATTCGAGGCTTCTGGCCTTGGTGCTATGGATTCCTGAGATTCCTATGCCCAGAGCCTCAAACCAATCTAACCCCACTAAACTAGTCCTCCGGCCCTCAGCCACAAGAACATCCAAATGCCCAAAGAAGTCCCTAAAACCCACCGATAGAGTAGTCTCCCCCCTAATTTTTACCGGGGCATGTTGAAAATCAGTTAACTTTAAACTGGTAGGTCTCAGTCGAGGCCACCACTTGCTCCAGCCGCAAACAGTTTTAAACATCTCATAAGAAATTATTGAGACAGCGGAGCCGGAGTCGAGCTCCATCTTGCAAGGTACAACTTGCAACCTGACCTCTAGTTTAATTTTGGGGGTGATCAGCCGGTTGATTCCCATGTGGGAAACGGCCCTCTAGGTCTCAAAAAAAATGGTGGTGTTGTGCTGGGGGGTCTTAATACCTGTCAGCGATGTGACCATCGGTTGCAGTTCATGCAGGCTGTCCTGGGAGCGATTCTGGCAGATAGCTGCGATGTGTCTCGTCTTGCCGCATGCCTGACATTTCACAGCTCGGAATTTGCACACCGCCCTCGCATGATCCCCCCCGCAGCCAGCACATTTTGGGGCAGATACAGGCTCAGGTGTGAAGCCCATCTCTCGGGATGGCGAATGTCGAACGCTGGAATTTGGCTGAACTGTGCCATGGCGTGTCTGGTCCTGTGGAATCTGCTTCAGTGAAGGAGTTGGGGAACGATGCCTCTTTCTCTGACCCTAATGACTTCAGCTCTGAGAGAAGCTGAATCCCATCTTCTTCACCACTATTGTGTAGTGGGTTCTAGGCCACATGGAAGACACCAGGCCACAGGGTACAGCATAGCAGCTCTTTATTGTGGGTAGAACTGTACTGAGGATTTGGGGTTACCTGAGTCCTTATATATACCTGGCCAGGTATTCACCTGTCCAATCCATTTGAACCTGGTATTCCCACTGAAAAATAGCCCAATCCGCATCAGTCCCGGTACAGTGCCACCTGGTGGTATAAGTAATGCTGTTGCTATGTTGTAACCCAAACCATACACAACAATTTCCCCTTCATTTCCCTCAAAAAAGTCATTTATGAAAATATTGAAGAATACTGGGCCTATGACAGAAACTTGTGGTACCCCACTGTTTATTTCTCTACATGTGGATGTAGTATCATTGAGGACTACTTGTTGAATACAGTATGCCAGCCAGCAACAGATCCATCTGGTGGTGATGTTGTCTATTCCACTCTTTCTAGGTCAAAGAATGAAAATTAGGACATTAAATGATGATAAAGATAGAGTACACTGCCTTCTCTCAAAGTAATAATTAGATTCTACAAAAGATAAAGAGATAAAAATAAATATAATAAAGATAAAGATAAAAGATATATATTTGCCTTTGAGTCATTGGTTATTCCTGATGATTGTCTGGATTAGATGCTGCAATTTTTTTCACAAGATTTCAGAAGAGATTTGTGATTGCCTTCTTCCTAGGGCTGAAATAATATAACTGGCCCAAAATCACTCAGTTGGATTCATGCCCAAGGAGAAAGTAGAATTCATGGTCTCCCAATTTCTAATCTGATGCCTTAACACCAAACTGGTTTTCTCATGGTTGAATGGAAAGCCTCAAAAATAAGAAATTTAAAGAAAATAGATTATAATTTAATTATATTTTCCTTTATTTTTCTTACTTTATGACTTTGCTTACTATTTTTCACTTCTTTGTATAATTCTGTTTTATTAGTGTTAAATTAGGCACCTTATGTAGACTATAAGAGAATATGCACCTGAATAGACTAATAGCAGTGTATTCCAGTAAAAGATCAGTCATTGCAGGCACATTTGTTTCCCCACTGAAAAATCCCATAATATTCTTCTGGAATAATTGAAAATAAAAGTAATAATAACTAAACATAATCAAAGAGAATAGTTATAAATATAAATGAAAAAATATCATTTAATGTTTCATTAATTCTGTTTTCATTAAATCATATAGCAACATATTATGTTATCTTCTCAAGTCTGAAAAAGATTATTCAACAATATTTCTATTATTTAAAAGCAGGAGTAAGCCTTTGTTTCCAATTTATAAGATTATTCTCTGTGTTTTAGCCTAAGCTTAATAAAGCCAAAAGTTGCGAACATCTCCTACAGATCCTAAAATATTTCTTCCCAATATTGGATTTAAGATGCATATACGTTTGAAATTAAGATGTAAGAGTGCAAGACCAAGTAATAATAGTTAAAGAACTTTGAGATGCACTATAAGAACAAGTTTAAAATGAAGATAAAAAATCACAGATAATGGGAATTGCTCTCAGCTGCACCACTGACTATATCTGATTTCTTAAAAAACCAATGATAAAACAAACTACTTTATATCCATATGTAAATTTGGCATATACTGAATCAGAATATCAGTATATTCCATATACTGTGGAATATCTAGCAGAATGGAATATCTAAAATGTCACATTCTTGGAAAAAAGGAAGGAAAGGAATTTTGAGATTGAGAAGAGCCAAATGCAAAGAAAGAGACTAAATGACTTTCACCACCATTATAGCATGAAAGAAAGCAAGGAGGTGAATTTGGGAGGAAAATATTTCTTCTCCAGAATTTCTTTATAGGTAGTCCTTGACTTATAATCACAACTGACCCCAATTTTTCTGTTGCTAAGTGAGACAATTGTTAAGTGAATTTTGTCTCATTTTATGACCTTTCATGCCTCAAATTGTTAAGTGAATTGTTGTAGTTGTTAAGTTAGTAATATGGTTGTTAATCTTGCTTCCCCATTGAATTTGCTTACCAGAAGGACACAAAAGGTGATCACATGACCCTGGGACACTGCCACTATCATAAATATGAGTCAGTTTCTAAGCGTCTGAATTACAGGGATGCTGCAATGGCCATGTGAAAAACGGTCATAAGTAATTTTTTTCAGTGCCATTGAACAGTCACTAAATGAACTCTTATAAATCAAGGACTACCTGTATTTTAGAACTTCAACCTTTGACCACATATTGAAGGGAAGCATGATCAGCCACCAAGATTTATATGGGTAGCTTAAAATTGACATTTCTTGAAATCATTGAAATCATTTTTATTTTGCTTGCATTTGAATGCAAAAGTTAAGAAATAACAGGAAAAAAACTAAATATGGAAGAGGAAAGAAATTCTAATTGTATCTGGTTTTCAGAAACATCATTCACTATAGCTCTATAGACCTTTCTACCTTTGCACAATACCTTGCTTTCATTATATCTATACATGAATTCATATAGTGAAGGACACAACTTTTTGATGACATATTCCCTGCTGCATCTGGAACTGGAGGCTAAAACATATAAGGAACGGTTGCGGGAATTGGGGATGTCTAGTCTAATGAAGAGAAGGAAGAGAGGTGACATGATAGCAGTGCTCCAATATCTCAGTGGCTGCCCCAAAGAAGAGGGAGTCAAGCTATTCTCCAAGGTGCCTGAAGGCAGAACAAGAAACAACAGATGGAAAATAATCAAGGAGAGAAGCAACCTAGAAGTAAGGAGAAATTTCCTGACAGTTAGAACAATGAATCAATGGAACAACCTGCTTCCAGAAGCTGTGAATTCTCTAAAACTTTTAAGAAGAGGCTGGACAGCCATTTGTCTGAAATGGTATAAGATTTCCTGCCTGAGCAGGGGGTTGGACTAGATGACCTCCAAGGTCCCTTTCAACTTTATTATTATTATTGATCATTGCACAGTCAGACAGATGTTCAGACTGGATTTGGCATTTTTGTCTACCTATCAAGTCCTTACCAAGGACCTGGGATAGACAGATGTGGATGTTTGATGGTATTATAGATATCATCACAGGATGAAAGCAGTTCCTAGTAAGGCTGCCTTTTGCAATTGACTAATGGCAAATTTGTCAATGCCAATAGTGTTCAAGTGGTGCTCCAGTTGTTTTGGGATTGCACCCAAGGCTGTTGGTACTACCCTTGCTTGCCTTTGCTACAGTCTTTCTATTTCTATTTGTAGGTCTTTGTATTTTGTTATCTTCTCCAGTTCTGCTGTTTCCAGGCACTGCCATGTCCACTACCAGACTTTTTTGTCTTTCTTATCGACAACTGTTAAGTCCGGGGTGTTATGTTGCAGGTGCTTTTCTGTTTGAATTCTGAAGTCCCAGAATAGTTTAACGTTATCATTTTCTATGACTTTCTCTATTTTATGATCCCACCAGTTCTTGCTTACAGGCAAATGATATTTCTTGCAGATCTTGCACCATTGCTACTACTTTGTCACGCCGCTGCTTGTAGTCAGTCTGTGCAATCTTCTTGCAGCAGCTTACCAGGTGGTCCATTGTTTCTTCAGCTTCTTTGCATAGGCGGCACTTACTGTCTGTTGCTGTCTTCTCAATTTTGACTTTGTATATATTTGTCCTTAAGGCTTGGTCTTGTGCAGCCAGAATTAGTCCCTCGGTCTCTTTCTTCAACTTTCCTGCTCTTAGCCATTGCCAGGTCTTGTTATTATCTGCTTTCCCAGCTATTTTTTTTTAATGGACTGGCCATGCAGTGCTTTGTCTTCCCATTCCTCTATTCTGTTCTTCATTTGGTCTTTCTTATAGGCCAGTTTGGTCTCTCCAATAGTCAGTAAGCCTTCCTGATAGACTAATTTCAGTGCATCTTCATCATTGTCTTTCAGATATTCTTCCAAAGCCATTTCTTCTTCTTCAACCATCTGATGTACTTGCAGCATTCTATTTGCCTTTGCCTCTGTCAAAGTCACTGCGTGGATGAAGGGCATGATTCATTGTCATTATTTTTCTGGTCTTCCTATCCATTGCTTTTAGTTCTGCTTGAGTCCAGTCCACTATTCCAGCTGTGTATTTAATAACTGGAATTGCCCAGGTGCTTTCATGGTATTTCCTCCATTGAGTTTGGACTTTAAGATCTTCATTCTCTTGATGTATTCATCTCTAATCTTTTTCTTGACTTCAGTGTGCTTGATGTTATCAGCTTGAAGGATACTCAAATATTTGTAGTAATCTTCCTTATCCAGACTTTTAATGTTATTTTCATGGGGCATCTTGATTCCTTCAGTTTTCACTATTTTTCCTTCTTTGAGAGTAAGTGTAGCACATTTGTCCAAGCCAAACTCCATTGCAATATGTTGGCTATATATGTGGACTGTGTTCAGCAGTGATTCTATTTTAGATGATGTTTTTCCTTACAGCTTCAGATCATCCATGTAAAGGATGATCAAGATGTTATTGAGGCGATTTCCTTTCTGTTTGGGTGGAAAGAGATTGTTTTCAACTAGATGCTGTTGTACTGCATCAGCTACCACACCAGTTAGCAATTTGAAAGTTGTTGGTAAGTCGGTAATTGGCCTGTATTTGCCTGGTGTTGACCCTTTTGCTGAATTTTTCATTATGTTGTGATTCAGTGTCAACCTGTGATACTGGCAGCTGAGTCTGATGATTCTGAAGAGGAGGAGGAGGAGGGGTTTGGAGAGCCTTTGGTGTCAGAGGGAGATTCTGATGCACTGCAGGACTCTCAACCTGGCCCCTCCCGTCATGTTCTTCATCAGACTCAGCCATGTGAGCACAAGGTATTGGACGTAGATGATTCACAGCTGGATCTATTGTTTCCAGTGCTTCCTTGATCTTCCTTGTTTCTAAGTGGTATTTCTTCATTAGGTATTCTTTGGTCTTCTTGTTCTTCAGCTTCTTTTCTTTCCCCTGTTCTAGCTTGCTTGCATGTGATCTTAACTTGCTGATCTTATTTTCTAGTCTAACCTTCCATTTTTGTGGTGCATTGTTTGTTTGTTTTTCTTCTTTCTTGATTTTGCATCCCAAGTATTCAGTTATAACTGCAGTTATGCTGTACATTAGTTGGTTTGTTTCTTGCAGTGAATTGGTGCTTACACTTGATATTGCAGTATTTGCATCTTTTAATGCTTGTGCTAGCTGTTTCTTTGGAACAAGCTTCAATACAGGCAGCCTTATTCTGTTGTTTTTCTGCTGTTCTACATGCTCAGTTATTCTTAGTTTCAATTCTTTTATTTCTTTAGTTAGAGGGCTTTGTTCTTCCTGAGGAAGAGGTGCCTGGTTTCCAAATGAGAACAATTGCATATCTTTGCTGGAGTCCTTCACTGCCAACTCCCCCTGGCTTGCCTCTGCATTCTAAATTATTTCTGCCAAGGCTTTGATTTCTTTGCCCTGGATAAACCTTTGCAGTTAGTCCAATTCTGCTCCTTTTTAAAAAAAAAGTTTATATCCATTTTTATTTTTCCATTTCTTCCACAAACAAGTCAACAAATATACTGCAATACATAGATACATACATGTAAGTTTGGGTGCTGCTCGTCCATTTCCCCTTTCACTGTATCCACCCTCCTTCTCTCTCTTACCTCTTCTCTACTTTCTTTCTCCCTTTTTCCTTTCTTTCCTACTTCCCTCTTCTTCCTCTCCTCTTTCCCTCACCACTCCCCTCCCATTTTTCCCCACTTCTCCTCTTTTCCTCTAACCTTCCTACTTCCTTCCCCTTCCTCTACTCTCACCCCTCTCTCCTTTCTTCCCTCCTATTCCTCTTCCGATACAATTCAGAGGTAATGTCCGAGCAGCTCCTCTCCTTAGATTTTCAATATCTATATTAGGTATGATAACATTAATTTTCTATTACATCAATATTTCTATAAATCTGACCTTCTCGGTATATACTTTTATAAATTTTTATAGTACCTCACCTCCAGTTATGCAATACTGTGTTGCCTGGGTCTCCCTCCTTATCTCCTCATTTTTCTTCCATCTAAATTAGTGTTAGCCATCTTTTAAGCATATTCTCTTTTTCACCCACTTGTAAAATTTTCCCCAAATTTCATAATACTCTGACTCTTATCTTTAATTGCCATTGTTAATCTATTCATTTCCATTATTTTCCATTATTTTCCTGATCTCCTCTTCTTCTGGAGGAGCTTTCAATGCCTTCCAGTTTTGTGCAAACACAATCCTAGCTGCAGTGGTTATATGAATAATCAAATATGTGTTCTCTTTACTATATTTCTCTGGTAAAATACCCAACAGGAATATTTCTGGGCTTGGTTCTATACGTTGTTGTATCATTTTTTCTATCCTTGATCAGATTATATTCCAATAGGTTTTAGCTTCTGCACACATCCACCACATATGATAGAAAGAGCCTGGTATTTGATGGCATTTCCAACATTTCATAGATCTGTCCTTAAACATTTTAGCTAGTCTTTCTGGAGACATATGCCATTTGTAGAACATCTTGAACTGTCAGTTTATAGTTTCTTTCCCATAATTGCTGCCATCTATCTAATTCAATCTTATATCCAAAATTTCTTGACCATTTTATCATTGACTCCTTAACTTGCTCCTCCTCTAATTCCCTATATAATAAGTAGCTATACATTTTTAAAATCCATTTTTCTTCAGTTCCCGTAAGTATTTCATCTAACTCTGTTCTCCCCAAATTAAAGCCATCTATTTTAGCATCTTTTTCATATCTAGATTGTATTTGTGTTCTCATGTACCAATCCATCTTTATTCCTTGTTCCTCTAGTTGTTGTTTGGTTTTTAGATTCCCCCGTGTCTGTTAGTAGGTCTTTATATCTTATAATGTTTCCCATGTTAAACATATTGGGGTGTATTAACGCTTCCATCATTGAGAGCCAATCTGGAATCCTCAAGTAATGCTTCCTCTTTATTTTCTCCCAAACCATCAATAAAGAATTCCTGATATGATGTCTCTGGAAATAGCTGTGTATTCTATTTTTCCCATACCATATGAATGCATGCCATCTCAACTGTAAATCATGTCCCTCTAATGTCAATAATCTAGTGTTCCTCAGTAAAATCCATTCTCTCACCCATGACATTGCTGCAGCCTGGTAATATAATTCCCAATTAGGTAAGCTAAACCCACCTCTGAATATTACATCCTGTAACATTTTTAAATTAATCCTTGCCTTTTTCCCCTGCCAAACATTTTTCAAAATTATTTTATTTAGCCCCTAAAAATATTTCTTTTCCAATCTTATTGGTATTGTTTAAAACAAAAACAACTATCGTGGTAATATATTCATTTTAATTATTGTAATCCTACCCATTAATGACAGTTGTACCTTTTTCCATTTATCCAAATCTATTTCAATTTGTCTTTTCAATTTATAGTAGTTATCTTCTTTAATTGTTATACATCTTGCTGTCAGGTGAATCCCCAGATATTTTACCTTCTTTACAATCTGTATCTCTGATTTTCCCATCAATTCGTTTTGTTTGTTTGTTTGTTTTTCAGTAATATTTTTCACTAACATTTTTGTTTTATCTTTATTAATCTTCAAACCTGCTACCTCACCATATTTTTCTATTTGTTCTATTAGAAAAGGTCCTGTCTGTAGTGGCTCCTTCAAGATAAATACTTCAAGATAAATACTGCAAAAGCTTGTAGCTTATATTTTTCTCTTTCATACCTTTTATATCCTTATTCTGTCTTATAGTTCTATTTAGTATCTCTAGTGTCAATACAAACAATAATGGGGATAAAGGGCATCATGCTTTGTTCCCTTCATAATATTAATCTTTTCAAGTCATATCTCCATTAATCATTATTTTGGCTATTTGCTTATCGTAGATTTCTTTAATTACATTTATAAATTTCTCCCCAAAATCCATAATCTGTAGTTGTCTTATCATTAATTGCCAATTCACATTATCGAATACTTTCTGTGCATCCAAAAACATCAATGCCATCTGTTTTTCAGGATGTGTTTCATAGTATTCTAATGTGTTTAATATAATTTGCATATTGTCCCTAATCTGTCTTTTGGGCAGGAACCCATTTTGATCCAAATGTATAAATTCGTTTAGGAACTTTTTAAGTCTTTCAGCCATGATTGATGTGAATATTTTATAATCCTCATTCAGCAAGGAAATCGGTCTATAGTTCTTTATTTTCTGTATTTCCATTTCTTCCTTTGGTATCAGGTAATAAGTGCTTCCGACCACGAATCTGGTATCTTAGCTTCAGAGAGGAGTTCATTATAGAGTTCCAGCATTACATTGCCTAACAGTTCCTGCAATGTTCTATATAGTTCCGCTGGTAGCCCATCTGGCCCTGGTGTTTTGCCATTCTTTTGTTTTTTAATTGCTTCTATTAATTCCATCATTGTTATTTTCTCTTCTAATAGCTTTTTAAATTTCTCTGATACTTTAGGTATCTGTTTTTTCCAAAAATTGTTTTATCCTACTTGTTGCTTATATAAATTCTCATAATATTCCCACAGTATTTTTTTCTTTTCTTCATTCCGATGTTGTAAAGTCCCCTCGGCATCTTCCAGTTGTTTAATCCATCTCTTCTCTTTCTCCTTTTTAATTTTATATGTCAGCCATCTCCCTGGTTTGTTTGCATGTTCAAAAAAGGTTTGTTTAGCTGCCTTTATTTTCATTTCCACTTCTTCATTTTCTGTTATGTTGATTTTATGCTTGTTCAGCTCCATTAAATTTTTTATCTTTTTGTTTTGTGTATCTTTCTGTAATTCTTTCTCAAGAGTCTTATATTCTTCCTCCAGTTTTTCCCTAATTTGTCTTTTCTGTTTATTATTTTTCCCCATATAAGATATAGCAAGTCCTCCTCATGTACGCTTTCGCCATATCCCAGACATTTTGAAGTGAGGTATCTTCTCACTCCGGTAGGAAGGTAACAGCGTTCCGTGCACCTTTGGCATCTAGTCATGCCAGCCACATGACCATGGAAACGTCCTCGGACAAGCTCTGGCTCTTCGGCTTTGAAATGGAGATGAGCACTGGCCCCTAGAGTCGGAAACGACTAGCACGCATGGGCGGGGGAGCCTTTACCTTTACCTTTATCTTCTGTTTTGTTTTGCTTAAAGAAGAAAGTCATTTCTTTTTCCATATATTGCTGGAAGTCTTTTTCATTTAATACAGTTTGATTTAATGTCCATCTTGTTCTTTTTTTTTTTTTTTTTGTCCTTTCCATGTAATTGTGACTGGGTTGTAGTCCGCCCACGTGCTTGTTTCTATGTTTATATTCTGTGTATCTGTAAATAAGTCTATTGATGTCCATATCATATCTATTCTCGACCAGGACAGGTATCTGTTAGAATAGAATGTATATTGCTTCTTTTCTGGATATTTTTTTCTCCAAACATCTAATATATTTAATTTGTCCACCATATTATGAAAAGATATTGGAAGTGTTCTCTTTAGGGTCTTTTGTTGTTGTTGTTGTTGTATTATAATCCAGCCCGGCCTTTACAATAGCATTGAAATCTCCAATCATACATATGCTTTCGAATTCCAATTCTATTATTTTCTGGTGTAATTTTGAATAGAAATTTTCTTGGTTTTCATTTGGGGCATAAATTGCTACCAATAAAGTTTTTTGTTTTTTTTACAATTCATAATTCCACCATTAAAATTTGCCCTTCTTCATCTGGATATATCAATGTAGTTTGTATTGCTTTTTGAATATATAATATCACACCTCTTTTATCTGATCTGCAAGTGAGGTATATAATTCTCCCAATTTTGTATATTCCAGTAGATTTTTATGTTGTTTCTTAATATGAACTTCTTGTAAGCAACTTATGTCCATTTTTAATTTCCCCAATTTATTTAGTGTTCGTTTTCTTTTTATAGCCAAATTTAGTCCATTTATGTTTATCGAAATTGCTTTTATCTCTTCTTCCATGATTATTTATTTGAAGTTTTAGTTTCTCTCATTATTCTCATCTCTCTTTGCTCTTTTGCTTCTTTTGCTCTTGTTCCTTCTCTCAACACCCTTTCCTCCTGTTCTATGCTATACTTACTCCATTGCTTCTCTGTCTTGTCTCCTTGCTGTCTGATTACTCTTTCCCCTCTCAGCCTTTCTTCTTCTTGCTGCCCAAAGTATTGATCATAGAAAAGTTCTACTTTCTCTATTGTGTCCAGTCTATGTCTCTGTTCTTGCCAATTTATCATTACTCCTTCTGGTATTAACCATCTAAAATTTATCCCTTTTTAATTAAGCATTTTGTCAGAAATTGATACTCCTTTCTCAGGTCTCTCACTCTTCTTGGGATCTGTTTTAACATCAGTGTCTCTCTTCCTTTGTATTTTATTTTAACATTTCTCAGCTTCTGTAGTATATCTGCCCTTAATGCTTTTTTAGTAAATCTTATATGCACCTCTCTGGGGAGAGTATTTCTCGTTGCATATCTAGTGTATATTCTAAATATCTCATCTATATCATTAATTATCTTTTCTTTGCTTTCCTCCAATGCTTCTGCTAATATTCCCGCCATTACATCTGCTAGGTTCTCTCCCTTTTCTTCTTTAACATTTTGGAATCTTAAATAATAATCAGCTCTATCCATCTCTAAAGCAATGATCATTTTCTCCTGGTTCCTGTCTGTTGATGTAAGTTGGTTATCAATCTCCTCTAGTCTCTTATCTGTTGATTCAATTCTTTCTTCCACTTGTTGCCATCTTTGTTCATTTTTCTCCATCAGTTCTTTGACCTCTTTTAGGTCCTCTTCTAGTTTGCCAATCCCTTCTTTGAAGTCTGTGTGTAGAGCCAGTATCATATTTTTCAATTCCATGTTGATCTATCTTGCTGCATTGTGTTGTCCAGTGATTCCTGTTCCACTGGACTCTGTGATATTAGGGTAGCTGTTGCTGAGTGTGTTGTGGTCTTCTTCATTTTCTCCAGTAATTTGTAATCCAAATGTCAATGGGGTATTATAATCCAAATGTGCTCCAAAAAAAAAAAGAGTACGAAAAATTTTCAGCGACAAGAAGAGATGAGAACAAAGGGAAAAGGAAAGAAAAAAGAAGGAAAAAGCCAAATATCCTTATAACTAAAAAAAAAAAGAAAAGAGAAAAAAAAGTGCAATGTCGCGTGGTCACACTTCTTTATTTGGATCAGGAATGAAGCTGGGGCAACAGGGGTTACCTGGCGTTTCTTATACCTGCCCAGGTGAATGGTGACCAATAGATTTGAACCTGGGCTTCCCGCCAGTGCAGGTGGCCAATAGGTTTAAACCCTGGCTTCCCGCCAGAGCTGACCATGCCTGGGGCTGTCAATGACTCACTCTATTCAGGCTTTCCTGCCTAAGCAGTTATAGCCTGGAGCTGTCCAGCACCCTGCTGTGCTGGTATTTCCTGTGTATGCTTAGCAGCATACACTACACCCCTTCCCCCATAGTGAGGATTTTCCTCTGTCATACCATCTCCATACTATATACACTTATTTACACTGTACATATTTACATACACACAATTACAACTGATACAACTTGATTGTTCTGCCACCCCCCTACGAACGCACATAGTCTGCGAGGTAGCTTGGTGCCTTGTGTGGCCTACTTGACCTTCTTGGTACTAATTCTCCAGGTGAGGTAGTGACATGACTATGTTCTCCTTCTCGATGCTCCTGTTGTGGAAGGTTGTTGTGTGTCTCTGTGTGTGATTTGCTGAGTTCTGGTGCCTGCCTGGTTTCCCTGTCAGTCTCCTGCCTGGGCAGGGTTTGCCATTGAGCCCCTCCAGCCACCCTCCTAGGTGACTGTGTTTGTGTTGGCTCTTGTGTTGGATCTTCCTCCTCAGGCCCCAGTGTGTCCTCTGCCACCCTTTCAGGAGCCCTTTTCCTCAGCTGGTCCAGGTGCCTCTTCCAATGGAGTCCCCCCTCCACCCTTACTCTGTAAGAAAGGGGTCCTGTCTGTTCTAATATTTCCCCTGGCACCCATGGATGACCCGTGCTGTAGTTCCTGGCCCAGATGAGGTCTCTTGAGTTGAAGCGTGTTTTGATGTTGGGGGTCTCGGTGTCTGCGGCTACCCTGTCTGGATGGAGCCTGTCTAATAGTGTTATGAGGCGTCTTTCCCATCTGAGTTCCGCTGGACTTTTGCCTGGCAGTGCAAGGTGTTGCATGTTGGTGAAGGAGAAATGTGGCTAGTCTTTGCTTCCAATTTCCCTGCACTATGCGCTTGAGAGCATCTTTGTTGTCCGCATGAATTGTTCTGCCAATCCGTTACTGGCAGGGTGGAAGGGAGCCGAGGTGGCGTGTCTAATCCCCAAGGTCCTCAGGAACGCCTGGAAGTCCAAGGAAGTAAATTGTGTTCCATTATTGGACATGATTACATCAGGCAACCCATGTGTAGCAAACATCCCCCTCAATGCTTGAATGGTTTCTGCTGTGGTCATACTGCTTACAGGCACCACCTCTAGCCATTTGGAATGACTTTCTACAGCTACCAGGAATGTGTGACCTTGGAAGGGGCCAGTATAGTCTATATGCACCCTGGACCAGGGTGAGTGTGTTTCCTCCCACTTGTGTACTGGTGCATGTGGTTGTTCTGGCCATGTCCTCTGGCACGTGTAACACCCCGCTACCCGTGCTTCTATCTCCTTGTCCAACCCTGGCCACCATAGGTAGCTCCTTGCCAGGGCCTTCATTCTTACTATCCCTGGGTGTCCTTCGTGTAATGATTGGAGAACTCTTTCCCTGAACCTCGTGGGAATTATGACTCTATTTCCCCACAAGAGGCATCCTTTGTGTGTGGACAGTTCATGCCTTCTTGAAAAATAAGCAGTGAACTCTTGCCCTGGTGATTTGTCTTGCCACCCACTGCTCACCCATGAATGTACCCTGCTCAAAACCTTGTCCTTTGGGGTCTCTGTGGCAATGTCCCTTGCGTTGAGGGGGCATTCTGGCATTTCCTGAATTGCCAGTATTTGAGCAGCCGGTGCTGGGTCCGGCTCACTGTCCATCAGGGGAAGTCTGCTGAGGCCATCAACGTGCCCCATCTCCTTCCCTGGCCTGTGAATCAGTTTGCAAGAATATGCAGAGAGAAATATTGACCACCTTAACATCCTAGGTGACAAAATCTGTGGGGTTTGCTTCCCTGTTGTGAATAATCCTAATAGTGGTTTATGGTCTGTGAAGATTAGGAATTCCCTACCATAAAGGTAATCATGAAATTTCTTTACTCCAGCAACCACTGCCAGCACTTCTTTGTCGATCTGGGCATAATTCCGCTCTGCAGCTGACAGGGTCCTGGAGTAATAGGCGATGGGAGCCTGTGTTCCATCTTCCCTTAGATGGCTGAGCACTACTCCAATCCCATAGGGGGATGCATCGCACACAAGACAGATTGGCTGGTCCTCCCTGAAATGGGTGACTGTGGCATTGCTTGCTAACATGTTCTTTAGTGTTTGAAATGCTTTGGCATGTTTGTCAGTCCAGTCCCAATGTGCTTGCTTGTCCAGCAGCCTGTGTAGGGGTTCTGCAATTGTGGCTTTGTGTGGCAGGAATGTGTGGTAGAAATTGAGGAGCCCCAAGAATGCCTGCAGTTCAGGCTTGTTTTTGGGAGCAGGGGCTTCTTTGATTGCCCTAACCTTTGATGCAGATGGGTGGATGCCTTGAGCATCTATCCTGAACCCCAGGAATTCTGTCTCAGTTACCCCAATCTTGCATTTCTCCCTTTTGAGCTTCAACCCTGCCCCCCTGAACCTCTCAAGGACTGCCTTCAAACGGGCTGCTAGTACGTCCGTGGAGCTAGCTGCGATCAGGATGTCGTCAAAATAGGGACAAACCCCTGGTATTCCCTTGAGAGTCTTTTCCATCACCTCCTGAAAAATTCCAGGCGCTACGCTAACCCCGAACAGCAGTCGGTCTACCCGGAATGCTCCCTTGTGAGTGATGATTGTTTGCACTCTAGCAACCCCTGGGTCTACCAGCAGTTGCTGATAAGCTTGAACGAGGTCCAATTTAGCAAACACCGACCTGCCTTGTAGGGACGCTAAGATGCTGCTGACCGCAGGGACCGGATAGGAATGGGCACTTAAAGCTCAGTTAATGGTCCCCTTATAATCAGCGCAAATCCGAATTTCCCCATTTGCCTTGAGCGGCATTATGATGGGAGTTTCCCATTCCGCTCCATCGACTGGTGTTAACACCCCCTGGTCTACCAGCTTATCCAATTCCCGCTCTATCTTCTGCTTTAGCATGAACGGAACTCACCTCGCATTCATCCTTATAGGTTGCACTTGGGGGTCTAGCCTAAATGAGATTGGGGGACCCATGTACCTTCCCAACTGCCCATCGAACACGTCCGCGAATTCCTTGCAGACAGCTCTCCATCTGGTGAATCCCTGTGATTCTGATGCCCAGCGCGTTGAACCACTCTAACCCCACAAGGCTAGTCCGCTGCCCCTCGACGACCAGCACACTTAATTTGCCCTCGAAACCCCTGTACCGAACCCTCACCAACACCTGCCCCCGGACTTTAATCGGTGAATTTTGGAAATCAGAGAGGGTCAGTCTGGATGGGAACCCGCTGGCCGCTCCGCTTGCAAATTTCCTTAAACGTTCTGGCGGAGATGATGGACACGGCTGACCCTGAGTCCAACTCCATCATGCAGGGGACCCCTTGCAGCCTCACCCTCAGTTTTATTTTGGGGGTTAATGCCGTAGGAGCCCCCGTTAGGAAAACGCCCAGCCGTCCTGCCATGTGGCTCACAGTCAGTCCCGGCAACCTCTTCCCGGTACCTGTAGCATAGTGGAACTCGGCTTCCACCTCGTGCAGGCTGTCCCGTTGCTTGCTCCTGCAGACTGCCGCGATGTGCCCTGTTTTTCCACACGACCGACACTTCGCCGACTTGAAACGGCAGGTAGACCGGGGATGCTGTCCTCCGCAGCTCGCGCAACGGGTAGACCGGGAGCTGTTCGTGCCGCAGCCGGAACACTGGGTAGACCGGGGCTGTCCGCAGCCGCTGTTCTGGGTAGACCGGGGGCCACAACCGCAATGCTGGGTAGACCGGGGGCGATTCGCGCTGTGGCCATGGAGCTGGGTAGACCGGGGGCCGTTCGCTCCGGATCTGTACTCCTGGGCTCTCTCATCCGCCGTGGCTGATCTCGATTCCCTCACGTTGTCTCGGTTGGGGTTGAAGGATCACTGTGGTCGGTTGATGGCGTCCACTTCCAGCTCTGCCCCGTCTGCGTCGCTGCACCCTCTCAGCTGATGGATGGATCCGCCTTCCCTCGCATTGGACTCCTTGGCTGCATCCCAGGCTAGGAATTCTTCTTGGACATCCCTCAGGGTCACTTTCTGTTTGGCAAAAATTTTCTGGCGCAGCTTCCTGTCCCTCAACCCACAGATGATCCGATCCTGCAGTCGGATTTCTAAGTTTTCAAAATTGCAGAGGTGAGCTGCCTGCCTCAGGGCTGCCATGTATTATTTGGCAGACTCACCTGATACCGGCAGGCGATCTCGGACATCTCGGGCTTCAAATGTTCGGACAGGTTCGCCAGCAATTTGTTGTACCTGACGGAGTGGATGTCATCGGGAGCGCAGAGACCGACCGCCAGCTGGTACGTTTCCGTGCCGCAGCTGCAGAGTAGCACCGCCGCTCTCTGCCGGTCTTCCTTCACCCCGTCCACTCGCAGGTAGCATTCGAGCTGCCCCATGAACGCTTCCCACTCCTTGGGGCAGCCGCTATTGAAAAGGGGATACTGACCCAGTTGTGTCATTCCGCCGTCTCGGTTGTCCTGCGTCTGGATCCGGGGCTGCCGATTGGATTCCGTCTGCGGCTATTGTTGTCCAGTGCAGGATCCCACCTTCGTCGCCAGTGCAATGTTGCGTGGTCACACAGAGAGACGGACACTTGAGCTGGGTAGTATTTCTTTATTTGGATCAGGAATAAAGCTGGGGCAGCAGGGGTTACCTGGCGTTTCTTATACCTGCCCAGGTGAAAGGTGACCAATAGATTTGAACCTGGGCTTCCCGCCAGTGCAGGTGGCCAATAGGTTTAAACCCTGGCTTCCCGCCAGAGCTGACCATGCCTGGGGCTGTCAATGACTCACTCTATTCAGGCTTTCCCGCCTAAGCAGTTATAGCCTGGAGCTGTCCAGCACCCTGCTGTGCTGGTATTTCCTGTGTATGCTTAGCAGCATACACTACAAAAAGAAATTAATACACACAGGTTACGCTCTTTGTTCGTTTCAGAATCTCCATGCCTTAGTCCAGAAGAAGAAAAAATCAAAAATATGGTCTCCAAAGTAAAAAACAATCCACCATTCCGCAAACTAAAAAAACAGACTCTGTAAACTTCTTATCAGTGAGTCCAGCAGCTGTCATTCAAGGTCACTTACTCAACCTTTTTTCCTAAGCTTCAAGAGTATTCTCAGCCAAGATACTTAATTCATTGCCTTCTTTTGCCTTCGATTATTATTCACCACTGCAGTTCTGGAAGAGGAGCAGTTTAAAAATCCGCTCCTCCCCCCACTTCTCCACGGCTTCAAATTCTTTTTATTTTCCCCCCAGTTTCCAGCATTTAAGGTTTCTCAATCGTCTCACCCAGGCAGTCCTCCAGATTTACTTTCAAGATCTTCCAAGTGGCCACCCCGGCTTGTGATGGCTCGTAATGGCCGTCTGACAGCTGCTGGTCTGGGAAGCTTCCGTCGGCTCTCCAGGAGGACGGCTCTGATCTGTCTGAAAATCAGACAAATCCCCCAAACAGTTGAAAAGCGACAATCCTTCGGGAGCTTCCAAAGGATGTGTTGTTCTGCTGCAGTGCTGGCCCCGCCCCCTCCATCCAATTTTGTTTCTATGAATACTTTATTTCATATTATAAATCAGAGTTGATCTGCTAGCCTCTGTTCTGTTATTTCTGATTTTGGATGTTGTTCTTTCCAGAACTGGTGCATTCATTTTAGATATCTTCTTCTTGTTGGACTTGATCTCTAATAACAGATCATTATTTCTTTATTTTCAATCACTGTGTATTTGCGACGGGTAAACACCTTTTGTGATGGGTAAACACTGTGTTGTGCCTTTGCGGCCTCTGACCCGGCACAGATCCCAGCTCGCTCCTTGGTTCTCTGCGGACCTACCGGAGATGAAGTGCCAGAGAAGGGGCCTAGAGAGCATTTGGAGGTCCAGTCGATCTGAGTCTGACTGAACACAGTTAAGATCCTTTTCTAGATCTTATCTTGTGGCAATGGAGGTGGCGAAGCATGCTCACTTTGCCACCCTCATTGCATCCGCAGATAACTGCCCGGCTGCCCTGTTTAGGTGACCCGTTCCCTTTTAAACCAGGGGACGGGAGAGGACCCCTTGCAGGGACGTGCCGAGGAATTTAGTGAGTATCTGGTGGATAAAATCACTCAGATTTGGGCTGGCTTGGACTCCAACTGGGCAGTATCTGACGAAGGGGAAACGATGGGTTTGGCCGATAATATTTGGGAAGAGTTTGATCCTGTGACTCCAGATGAAGTGGACAGGATCATGGGGAAATTAAGTGCCACCATGTGTTTGTTGGACCCGTGTCCCTCCTGGCTGGTTTATGCGGCTCGGGAGGTTACACGAGGCTGGCTCCTGGCAGTTATCAATGCTTACTTGAGTGAGGGGTGCTTCTCTGCCGCCTTGAAAGAGGCGGTGGTAAGGCCCCTCCTCAAGAAACCTGCCTTGGATCCAGCTATTTTAAATAACTTTCGTCCTGTCTCCAACCTTCGCTTCCTTGCGAAGGTTGTTGAGAGCATGGTGGCACGGCAGCTCCCTTTGGTCCTGGAGGAAACTGAGTATCTGGATCTGTACCAATCGGGTTTCAGGCCCGGGTACAGCACAGAGACGGCATTGGTCACGCTGGTGGATGATCTCTGGCGGGCCCGAGACAGGGGTTATTCCTCTGTCCTGGTCCTTTTAGACCTCTCAGTGGCTTTTGATACCATTGACCATGGTATCTTGCTGCAACGTCTTGAGGGGTTGGGAGTGGGAGGCACCTCCTACCTCTCGGGCTGTTCGCAGACGGTGTTGGCAGGAGGGCAGAGGTCAACCCCTAGGCCCCTTAGTTGTGGGGTGCCTCAGGGGTCATACTCTCGCCTCTCCTGTTCAACATCTATATGAAGCCGCTGGGTGAGATCATCCGTGGTTTTGGGATGAGGTATCATCAATATGCTGATGACACCCAGCTTTTTATCTCCACCCCGAACCAACCCAGCAATGCCCTCGATGTGATGTCCCGTTGCCTGGAAGCAGTACAGATCTGGATGGGGAAGAACAGGCTCCAGCTCAACCCGGCCAAGACTGAGTGGCTTTACGTACCGGCATCTCGACTTGTCCAAGAGGTTCCATCTTTGGTTATGGGAGGTGTTACCTCCCGTTGATAGGGCACGCAACTTAGGCATCCTTTTGGACTCACAACTCAGCTTTGAAGATCATATTGGAGTCGTGGCCAGGGGGGCATTTGCCCAGGTTCACCTTGTGCGCCAATTGCGCCCCTATCTGGACCAAGATGCCCTACGTACGGTCACTCACACACTCGTTATCTCTCGGATTACTGCAATGCTCTCTACATGGGGCTGCCCTTGAAGACCACCCGGAGGCTCCAGCTGGTGCAGAATGCGGCCGCGTGGGTAGTGATTTATTTATTTATTTATTTAATTTTATTTATATACCGCCCTTCTCCCGAAGGACTCAGAGCAGTGTACAGGGCAAATATATAATAATACAAAAATACAAAAGTTAAAAAAAGATTAAACGTATGCCCAGCTAAAACAATAAATACAAATATTAAAATAACCCCCACCCTCATCAGGCCAGGCTGGATTGTAAAAATAAGAATGTCTTCAGATTGTGACGGAAGGAGCGAAGGTCGGGCGCCATCCGGAGCTCAACCGGCAGCTGATTCCATAGCTCCGGGGCGCCCACAGAGAAGGATCTCCCCCTGGGGGTCACCAATCGACATTCTCTGATTGGTGGCACCCTGAGGAGACCCTCTCTGTGGGAACGCACAGGGTGGAGGGAAGTTGATGCCGACAGCAGGTGATCCCCAAGGTACTCCGGACCCATGCCATGTAGGGCTTTAAACACCATAACTAATACCTTGAACCTCACTCGGAAGATAACTGGCAACCAATGCAGCTCACGGAGAAGAGGTGTAATATGGGAGTATCGGGAGACTCCCAACACAACTCTCGCGGCTGCATTCTGTACCAGTTGGAGCCTCCGAGTGGTCTTCAAGGGCAGCCCCATATAGAGAGCGTTGCAGTAGTCAAGGCGAGAGGTCACGAGCGCGTGAGTGACCATACATAAGGCATCCCGGTCTAGATAGGGCCGCAACTGGCGCACCAGGCGAACCTGGGCGAAAGCCCCCCTAGTCACAGCCACTATAGGATCTTCCAAAGCAAGCCGTGAATCTAGGAGGACTCCCAAGTTGTGAGCCCTATCTACGGGGGGTAAGAGTTCACCCCCCATAGAAAGTGGTGGGATATTCTGAATATCCCGGGATGCCGGTATGCACAGCCACTCAGTCTTGTCGGGGTTGAGTTGAAGTCTGTTACTCCCCATCCAGACCCGAACCGCCTCCAGGCAACAGGACATCACGTCGAGGGCATCACTGGGGTGGTTTGGGGTAGAAAGAAAAAGTTGGGTATCATCAGCATACTGATGATACCCAACTCCAAAACCACGAATGATCTCACCCAGCGGTTTCATATAGATGTTGAACAGGAGAGGCGAGAGGACCGACCCCTGAGGAACTCCACAAATGAGAGACCTTGAGGTCGACCTCTGTCCCCCTGCCAACACCGACTGCAAACGTCCCAGGAGATAGGAGGAGAACCACTGCAAAACTGTGCCTCCCACTCCCAATCCCCTGAGACGCCGCAGCAGGATACCATGGTCGATGGTATCGAACGCCGCTGAGAGGTCTAATAGGACTAGGACAGAGGAATGTCCCCTGTCCCAGGCCCTCCAGAGATCATTCACCAGAGCGACCAATGCCGTCTCCGTGCGGTACCCGGGCCTGAAACCCGATTGGTACGGGTCTAGATAATCCGCTTCATCCAGGGCCAGAGGGAGCTGATGTGCCACCACACTCTCAACAACCTTCGCAAGAAAGCGAAGGTTGGAGACCAGGCGAAAGTTATTCAACACAGCTGGGTCCAAGGCAGGCTTCTTGAGGAGAAGTCTCACCACCGCCTCTTTCAAGACGGCGGGGAAACTACCCTCACTCAAAGAAGCAGATATAACCGCCTGGAACCAGCCTCGTGTCCCTTCCCGAGCTGCATAAACCAGCCAGGAAGGGCACGGGTCCAATAAACATGTGGTGGAACTCAGCCTCCCCATGATCCTGTCCATTTCCTCCGGAGTAACCGAATCAAACTCCTCCCATATAATATCGACAAGACCGCCCGTGTCCTGATCGTCAGACTCTGCCCAGTCAGAGTCCAGACCGGTCCGAATCTGAGCGATTTTGTCTGACAGATGTTGGTTAAACTCCTCGGCACGACCCTGCAAGGGTTCCTCCCTCACCTCCTGATTAAGGAGGGAGCGAGTCACCCTAAACAGGGCAGCCGGGTGATTATCTGCGGACGCGATAAGGGTAGCGAAGTGATTAGACCTCGCCACCCTTATCGCAGCGAGATAAGACCTAATATAGGTTCTTAGTCGCAATCGGTCAGATTCGGATCGGCTAGATCTCCAACAGCTCTCTAGGCCCCATCTCCGACGCTTCATCTCCCGAAGCTCCGCGGAAAACCATGGAGCTCGATGGGATCTGCACCGGGTCAGGGGCTGCAAGGTTACAACTCGGTCAAGAGCCTCCGTGGCTGCCCTTTCCCAGGCTTCCACTAAGGCATCCGCCGAGCTGTGAGCGGAGGAAGCAGGTGGGGACCCCAGCGCTGCCTGGAACCTCTCAGGGTCCATTAAGCGCCTGGGGCGGTACCATCTAATTGGTTCCACACGCCCACGCTGGGGAGTGCAAAACGGAAAACCAGCCGCAGGAGATGGTGATCGGTCCATGACAGGGGCATAACAATTGGAGAGCCCCCACCAAGATCATCTAACCACCGTCCAGATAAGAAAATCCGGTCAAGGGTGTGGCCTCCCACATGAGTCGGTCCAGAAATTACTTGCGTCAGGTCCATGGCCGTCATGGAAGCCATGAACTCCCGAGCTAACTCAGAAGATCCTCCCAGGGATGGTAGATTGAAGTCTCCCAAAAACCATAAGTTTGGGAAACTCAATCACCAGCCCCCAGAGGATATCGAGAAGCTCAGGCAGGGCTGCTGCGGTGTGACTAGGCAAAAAGTACACCAGCAGCAAGCCCAACTGCGCCCCAGGGCCGCATCTCAAGAAGAGAGACTCACACCCGACTATCTGAAGAATGGTGGCCTCCCGCGGACACAAGGTCTCCCTAATAACTACCGCCACTCCCCCGCCCCTACCCTGAGCCCGAGGCTGGTGCAGCACCCGGAAACCTGGTGGGCAAAGATCTACCAGGGGGATACCACCCTCTGGCCCCAACCAAGTCTCCGTGATGCAAGCCAGGTCCGCGTGCTCCCCCTCAACCAGATCCCGGATGAGAGGAGCCTTATTAACAACGGATCTGGCATTCAAGTACACCAGTCGGAGCTCAGGTGGCTGCACATCCCCGCTCCCGGAACCTTGGGTCGAAGACAGAGGGTCAGAGCGCCTCACCGCTTGTAAGCAGCAGAGATGCCCTCCCAAAGGTCGATACGGCCCTCCGTTCTTACACCTGCTACCATTCCCTACCGTCGTGGGAATAGGTAATCCCACGACCCGCTCCGGAGGCGGCCAACCCTGGCTCCCCCCTTACGCGATCTATTCTAGACCCGGCCTGAGCAACAGTTGGTGGAATACCCATTTCCAACCAACCATGACCCTCCCCCCTCCCTAACCCCACAAAATATTTGGCTAAAAAAGTAACCAGGGGCCTCTTATTAAATTTATACCTGAGGCCCCTGTTCCTGCCCAGCCATCTCTCTGGGTCCCAAAAACCGGGCCCTGCATCAAGAGGCAGAGTAATAGATAAGGCAGGTCGCACCCAGGATAAAGGAGAATCCCTAAGGGCGAACAAAACCGAACTGGGGTAACTAAGACACATGATGATCCAGCAAAAAACAGACCCAGATTAAATCAAAATGGGAGGATCTTAAATGGAAGGACAGTATCCACTGTAAACCTAGCTCCACTGCCACTAGAGCTGGTTAAAGCTGGATTAACCCCCCCGGAACGATCCCCATCCTCTGCACGATGGTTCAGGACCGGGAAGCAGCCGGGGATATACAGCCGGGGAAAAAGATACCGCCTAGAGCTCTCACCTCTAGGACGGTAGCAGGTGGAAACTCTTAACCACTCTCCCACAATGGTTTGTACCTCCGGGACCTTCCAAAACCCAGGGGGGAAAGGAAAGGGAAAAAGGAGGGGGTGATAGAGCAAACAAGTCCGCGAAGTCCATAAGGTCACAAAAGTGGTAAGAGAAGGTCCAGATCCTTCCGCGCCGTGATCAAAATGGCCACAGCAAACCAACTTCCTCCCCGCCAGCCATCTCAGGCGCCGACCAGGACCATCTCCACCACTCCAACGCTGATGTTGCTCCAAGCCAAAATCCGGCTCCTCAAGCAGTGGAAGGCTATCCCCATAGCTGCAGGCTCCATTAAGTTGTCCCGGGTTCCACAAGGCTCCACCGGCCCCCGCAACATACGGCAACAACCACGATCAGCTGGTCGGCGGGGCGCGAGTCTCCCAAGTTCCTCCAGGACCCCACCAAACTCCTCCTGGCTTCGCTAAACTCCCGCGGTACCGACCACCAACCGGTCGGCATCGCACAAAACAGGGCTCTGCCAAGTTCTTTCGAGGTCCTCCGGAGAGCTCCATAAAGCTTCGCCAGGCTTCCTGGAGCTCCCGCAGCCCCGACAATCAGCTGGTCGGTGCCGCATTGCATGGGGCTCAGCTGAATTCGAGGTCCCTCGGAGCCTCCGGAGGGTATAGCACAAAGCAGGGCTCTGCCGAGTTCTTTCAAAGTCCTCAGTAATCTCTGAAGGGCTCCGTAAGGCTTCACCAGGTCTCCCTGAGCTCCCGCAGCCCCGACGATCAGCTGGTTGGCGCACTGCCTCAGACTCAGCTGAATTCCTCCGAGCCAGCACGGCCCTCCCAGACTCCACCGAACTGCCGAGGGTCCTCTGAAACTCCAAGCTCATAGAGCTAACAATAGAGCAGCTGCTACAAAGACAGCCACCAGCAGTTCCTCCTCGACCCTAACCCAAACCCCCAGCACAGAGAGAGTAACATTTCTGTGGAGCTCCCAGGGTCACAAAATTGCCGATACTCCCATATTACACCCCTCCTGCGTGAGCTGTATTGGTTACCGGTTGTCTTCCGGGTAAGATTTAAGGTGCTGGTACTTACCTTTAAAGCCCTACATGGCTTAGGCCTGGGATATTTGCAGGACTGTCTGCTGCCGGGGATGACTTCCCATTGCCCAGTGTGCTCACACAGAGAGGGCCTCCTCAGGGTGCCATCGGCTAGACAATGTCGGCTGGCAACCCCTAGGGGGAGAGCCTTCTCTGTGGGAGCACCAGCCCTGTGGAACCAACTCCCCCTTGAGCTCCGGATGGCCCCGGATCTCCGGTCCTTTCGCCGCGGCCTCCTTTTTCATCAGGCTGACCTGGATTGACGATGGGTTTTTAAAATGTTTTAATTTTTAATTGTTTAGCTAATTTATTTTGGGGCTGTTTGTTTAATTTCTTTTAACTTTTGTATTGTTGTTTTTATTGTTGTTAGCCGCCCTGAGTCCTTCAGGAGATAGGGCGGCATATAAATCCCAAAAATAAATAAATAAATAAATAAATTTTCTTCCAGTAGTTCTGCAGCTGCTGGCCCTGGTTTTTCAGCCAACAGTCCTGAATCCTGTAACCCATTTTTCACCAGGAACTCCAACATCTGGCATGGATCTTATTAACCCAGGCGACATCTGAGCCAGTAAGGCATTCTGAAATTTATGTCTCACCATATTTTTTATGGGAGAGACACTAATTGTCTGACTCTTCTGATGAGACCTGTCCAGTATGGTTGAACCTCTGGCATAGCTCTTATTTTCCTCAGAGTACACAAGCCCCACAACCACGTCAAGTGATTGCCTCACTGGAGGTCAAGGTAGTGCCTCACTGGGGTGTAGTAGAACAAGAAACAACGGATGGAAACTAATCAAGGAGAGAAGCAACCTAGAACTAAGGAGAAATTTCATGACAGTTAGAACAATTAATCAATGTAACAACCTGCTTCCAGAAACTGTGAATTCTCTAAAACTTTTAAGAAGAGACTGGACAGCCATTTGTCTGAAATGGTATAGGGTTTCTTGCCTGAACAGGGGGTTGGACTAGATGACCTCCAAGGTCCCTTCCAACTTTAATAATAATAATAATAATAATAATAATAATAATAATAATAATAATA
>JAKJMR010017869.1:985420-1029343 GCA_024449315.1 Daboia siamensis | reverse complement strand
TAATAATAATAATAATAATAATAATAATAATAATAATAATAATAATAATAATAATAATAATAATAAGTCTTCTCTTTCCTCAATCCATTCAT
This sequence comes from Daboia siamensis, assembly GCA_024449315.1. Lineage (NCBI taxonomy): Eukaryota > Metazoa > Chordata > Lepidosauria > Squamata > Viperidae > Daboia > Daboia siamensis. The sequence goes on along the minus strand of JAKJMR010017869.1, from coordinate 1,029,251 downwards.
TTTTTTTCATATATTTGCTATGCAATGTGGTATTCATAAAGTAATTCATGTTTGAATTTAATCATTCTATTCACTCTTATCCTATCTTTTCTTGCTTTATCTCCACCTTTCTTAAGTCCTACTGCATTAATTTAGTTTTAGGCTTCACCTTAAATATTCTATCCTATTTTTAACCACAAAAGTCCAGTTTAGGCAAATTCCTAGCTCAAAGGACATAGTATAGTCCATGTAACCTTCTTGATAGATTCCTGTAGGTTTTGCTTCGTTAATTAGATCATGTATAAATTTCATTTATATATAGCATAGAAGGCCAAAGTGAGGTGAATGTTTGTAAATTCTGCTTATAAAAGCAAAAAAATAAAAATAAATAAATCAAAGCCATATTTATTTTACATGAATTGAGAAATTGGTTAGAAGAATTATTGTGGGGTTCACTGCTAAGTTAGCTTGCAAAAACTATCAGAAGATTCTGAATTCAGGAGATGAGACAAAAATTCTACAGATGTGTGAGCAACCCATGCCTAAATCCTGTGGGGCTTTAGCTTTGCAAAGTTTTGCAATCTGAGTAGTTCCATAGCAGAGCTGGAAAAAAACACAGTTCAGCTGCTCAAGAAGGAAAATATTATGGAAATGCAACAGTGTGGTTCCAGTGTTCTACTAATTCAAGGCTCTTATGTAAAGTTAGTTCATATTAGTTCAGATTGAAATTTAAAGAGTGAAATGACCCAGTGATTCCACATTCTGTATTATTTGTGATATCCCAAAGATGCCCTACATCTACTTTGCTTTATTATTAATCCAGTATTTCATGTGTCTGATATTTAAATGGCTGCTTCAAATTGGAGTGGGACATATTCAGCTCCATGCTAAACTATTATGTCAGAAGTCCCCAATCTTTTGGATACTAGGGACCGGTTCCGTGGAGAGAGGTTTTTCCGCAGACCAGTGGGTGCGTGGTTTTGTGTGCTGCCTGCATTCCGTGGATGAGGTTTTGCTTGTTTGTGCGGTCCGGTTGCTGGCATGCTGCTGCCCAGTACTGATCCCCAGACTGGGGGTTGGGGACCCCTGTATTATATTACTCAAACATATGAGTACTTAGTTGATTTGCAAGAAGCATCGCTGTCTCATTTTAAAATATATTCACTTTAAGAATTAGGCTTATTTTCTTTTATACTGGGCATGTAATAAATATATGCATCTCTAAAAAATATGTCAGTAAGCATTGCTCTGTCATGGATCAAGACATATGATCCATGTCTCAATAACAATCTAACACTTGTAAGAAACTGATTATTTTTTTAAAAAAGGTTTACAGTAATGCTTACAGGATGCTTGACATGTTTGAAAAAGATAAAAAGCATCCTGTCAAGTTAATGCTAAAGATTAGTATTCAATCTGATGATATAAGAAAAAAGTATAAAAAATTTCTATAGATACACCATCCTCAATTTTGCAGGCTTCCTTTAATGCAATAGAATAATAGTTTTCCTTGTGAACAATACATAGTATAGTGTTTATTTAAGCTTTGCACATTCAGAAGTCTGATATTATAAGTGGTAATGGGATAATTACAAATATGTGCAGGGAAATAGCAATCCCAAATGCTCTTCAATTTCAGCCTTCACTCCTGGAGCATGTAGTCTTTCACAATCTCATCAGGTTTTGGCAAATTTCCCAAATACATTAGTCACAAACTCATTAAAAATATAGCAGACAAGACACTACAAAAAACACTGTGCTTCCCTCAGAATTCCTAAATAATAACTTCTGGAATGCTTAAATTAAATCTCATTATTGCTCTGGTATATTTATATTAGTGAACTCTACAACAAATAAGCCGAAACTACTTATATCACTTGTGCCTAGAATGTTATTGTTGGGAAGTTAAATAAACAGAATAAGAATTCAGTGTTTAGAATGATAGACAGGCAGAAATATTCTTTGGTGCCTCTGCCTTTCATACTTTCCATTTCTCTGCTTCTCAATCTTTCTTCTACGTGATTTGTGGTCTATGCTCATTGGGTACCTTATGGAGTCAATAGTCAAGAATCCTTGGCATATGTCACATCCTTACATTTTCTTTCTCTGTTTTAGCTGAAAATAGCCACTAATTTAACTGCTTTGTATGTTTTATAAAGCATGTTTTACATGCTTATGATATTCTCCCCAAATTACAGGGATATGGTTAATAATGATATTTAAAATGAAAGATTTTTACATTAAGACATTTTGTATAAATACCATAAAAGGAGATTCTGATTTCAGCATTGGAGAACATGCTTTCTTCTTCTATTACTACATACAATACAAGGAAACCTTTTAAATTAGAAGAATGGAGAAGAGCAGTACAGATTGTGATTATTCATATAGAGACAGTCAAAAGCTTCCTACCATTTATGATCAAAAGGTCAAGATGACAACCGTGATGACAGAGTTATAGTTCTGCATATGTTTATATGTGTTGCACATATGATACACCTAAAAACAGATTATAATTTGAAGTAGCCACTATTTTGTGGCACTGATTGCACTTTTCAGCCCCACATTAAACCCAGTTTAAGAAGAATCTGTTTTCATTTTAAATATGTGTAAAACATATTTAAACAGAACATATTTTTGTAACTTTTTGTTACAATCTAGTGACTATCTGGATTTTGCAATCCAGATGTGGTAAGCCTAGTAGTATCAGAGAACAAAGCTGACATTTCTTTTTCCAACTAATTCCCATAAAATATTATGGAACAATGGCATTCCATAACATATTGTTGATGCCGTGCAGCCCAAAATACAGAATATGGACAGGCAGAAGTAAGACTGGGAAGAGGCATGTTTATGGTGTCTCTTTCTAGTCATTTTCCTGGTTTTCTATTCTATTGCTTTTCAGTTTTACACCTAACAAATGTTGTCAACTTGTTTATAGTTTGCCAACCTAATTGATGGATTCAAAGTGTAGTTGTTGCTGTGTTGACATGCTGAGAATTGAATTGGAATTTGTAGATTGAACAACAAGGCAAAGGCGGGCATTAAAGCCTTCATATGCAGATCCACAATTTGGAAAATGGGAGAAAAAGAAAAAAGTGTCCCCACCCTTTTCCCCCCTCTTGAAAGCCTTGGAGAAAAATGATGACTGTCCCTGCTCAGAATTCATCAATTAAATCACAACTATGTATCCTCAATGTACTGCATTACTGCATACAAACTAGTCCCGAAACACTGTTTCTCCTTTATTTTCTTTTGTCAGGACTTTCAATGTATGCCTCCCATTCTCATGACCCTTTAGTCATGAGACAGTATTTGCATACACAGTATTTGCAAAGAACTTGCTTCCTGCAAGATCTACTTCTTTAAATGAGCAGATGAAAAAATAAATACGTTTTTCCTCTAAAACTGAATTTTCCTGATTTAATTTTAAATAGTGACAATTTGCATAAAGGTAGGGAAATCTGGCTGTTGCTTTCCTGGGATTTGCAAGTCCAGGTATTTCTCTCTCCCCCCCCCCCCACACACTTTCTTCTTCATGGGATAGCATCACCAAAATAGTGTCCCCAAAAGCCCTTTAAAAAGCCAAAAAAAAAATGTTTCTTATAACAGCAATTTGATAATGACAAATAGATGGGAGAGAGGATTTTGAATGATTCATTAAAACCTATCTGTCTTTTTCTAAATGCTTAATAACTAATAGTGGTGCACAATGGGCAAGTAGAAGTATGAGTAACCCATGTTATTCGTCATCAGGTTTTGATGACTCTGGAGATACCCACGTCGATGCTGAATACATCTTGTTTCTGTGGTGTGTGTTAATTAAAATGATGTATGATTCACTGACTCCTGCTGTTTCCCTGAAAATGTGGGCACATACACATTTCCAAGCATTTCTTTTTTTTAAAAAAACAAACAAACTGGTTCAGCTATTGCCTACCCTCTGTTTTTCACATATTCATATATAATACAGAATCATATCATAAAATTAGTTAAATGTTAATTCTTTGTACTTCAGATATGATCTTTCAAGATTTAAATAACTACAAATAAATATCGTAAACTATATGGATCTGATACTGAGAAAAATCCATGACAAGGGAAGTACCATAGATAAAGTACACTTGTGCATAAGCTATGCTTGATCACAGCAAGGTTCATCTAGTCAAGCTTTTCCCAAACTGGTGGCCTCCAAAGCTACTGGACTTGATTTCTTATAATTTCCTACTTAATACTTCATGAGGGCAGCAGTTTAGGGCCATCTACCTAAACATTTCTTCTTCCTTGGTACACTCCAATTTAACCTAAGACAGTGCAATCATATCAAAAATATCACAGTGCCATGTATGATTGAGAACTGAAGCTACCACACATTGAATAGCACATGATCAATGCTGCTCACATTAAAAGGAGAGGGGACTTTGCTTAGAATAAACCACCATTTTGAGGTCATTGATCTTGGGTGATCCTATCCAATACAGTTCACAAAAAGGAAAAAAAACTCCTCCTGCATAATTCAAAATTAAGTTATCTCATTAATTATGAGTGAAGGAAATTCATATTTTTATTTTTCCCTTGATAATGTATCTCTCTCTGGATGTTATATTGACAGTTCTGAAGACCCGTTTTACAATTTACTTCTACTCAACAGAGGCTCATTTTGCCCTTTGGGTAGGCAGAGGGCCACATCTGTGCAGATTTGGCCCTGTAGAATATTTCAATATATGACATGTACATGGTACATAAGTTGTGATTATTAATAAGTTAAATTTGATTTTCATTTCTGACACTTTGAAAATGAATCTGAAATGCTAAAATAGGAATGAACAACCTGGGGGCTTTACCAAGCATTGTTTTTGTGGTTCACCCAGAGCTCTGGGATTGCACTGTAAATATTGAGCATGAAATTCTTTCAATTCCTTAAAATAATCCTCCAAAATAAATGATTTAAGTTTCTAATCAGCTTACTGTATATATTCCAATACTATTAAAAACACCCAATTTCCCTCCCCAAAAAATTCAAATTTCAGTTCCTCCAATATCACTACATCATTGCTACTGTTCTGGAGGGAATGGGGGGAGGACAAGAGAGGGAGAGAACCAGATCTCTGACTAAAATAAATATATAAATATTTGCTCTTTGAAAAGGATATGATAAAATATGAATCTGTAAAAGCTAATGTTAATTTTTACACACATATATATGTATCTAATTAAAAAATATGGGTGTCTTATAGGAAAGTATGAATCAGTCTAATTCAGCCCATTTTATTTATGCGTGAGTTCAATTCTATGTTCCGATAAGTATCCATTACATAATTGTTAATCTTGTTGAAAAAATGCTTTGTCATCAAATCTTTGTTGCAATAATTGGACTTATAATAAGCAAACGCATTGGATTCCAGCTCCACAATCTCCTTCATCTAACTATAGCATATCACTATCTCTCCTGTTTGCAAAAAATTTCCAGTATAATGCCCCCATTTTCTCCCAATGCCCTTCCAGCTTCAAATATGTTTCATATGATACTGAGTTCACACAGAGTATTTTCAGCCAATCATTGTTCAACTCAAGCTAGCCAAAAGCTAAGCTCTGGGGATGCCTGCCCACAAATCAGTGCTCATAACCTGCAGTACAACTTATAGTGGCAATTGGGACTGCTAAGGTAAGCAATGGAAGTCACTAAGTGAATCATGATCAATTTTACAACCTTTTCTGTCATGGTTATTAAGTGAATCTGGATTCCTTTATTGATTTTGCTTGTCAAAAATCATCCAGAACATCATCAATGATGATCGTGTGATTTCAGGATGCTGCAACCATCATAAATACAGACTAATTGCCTTCCATCCAGGTTTTGATAATGCGATCGTGGTGATGTTGCAATGATTGTATGTCTGGCTATAAGTCATTTTTTTTCATCCCCATCATAACTTTGAACAGTGATTACACAAATGGTCATAAGTCAAGGACTATCTTGCTCTATAAAACAATGAAAAGAAGCCCTGTAATTTACTATGGTGCTATTCAAGCAAGCCTTATATGAGATAACAAAAAGCCAATGTATTTTAGTGCTGCTTTTCCAAGTTGGACTGAATGAAATGGAATAAAGAGAGGAGTGAATATCAGATAATTGGTCTTCTGAGAAAGAGAACACTACAAACATGGGATAACATCTCTGCAGTGCAAGTTTCATAGCTGTAGGGATAAAAAATCTGGTTTTCAATGGCGGGCAAGAAAGTGGAGGTTTCAGGACTCTGTGTACATTATTGTTGATTTGTTATTGATAGCATGTGATATACAGGAATGTTTATAACAGTAGTAAATGTGTTGTTTTATCACACATGTGCTTTTGTTAGTTCATATATTATATATGAGAAAGAAAAGATATAATTAGAATACAAATATTCATTTCTTTTTATGATTTGCTCTGTTTTGTACAGCTGACTTCACAGGCCAAAACTGAAAATGATGTCTAAGCCCCTGGGTTCATCCTGCTACTAGATAGACAAAATCCATATAGCTAGGAAGAACACCAGAGTTTAAAAGTATATGTCTGCACCTATTTGAATCTCGCTCTTCCATCTCCAATGAAATTGTGAGGAAGGGCTTAGAAACATTCATCTTCTGCAGGCCAAACTTTGATTAATTTGAATATTGAAATATATAGAAAGCAAAATAAAGCTTATATCTTTAGTTGGTTTAAATAAACAAAAATAAGTTACAGTTCCAACTTATACAGTTAATTTAAACAGAGGAAGAGAGGTTTCCAATTTCTTTGTGGCTATCCTGGAGGAGGAAATGGGAGACAGTAACCACATAGGAAGCTTTGGAAAGATAGGTCTGATAAAGTTAACAGGGCTATCACAAGATTTCAAAAAAAGAATATGGGCAAAAATAAGACTTTAATTTCTTTTTAATAATTATGACTTTTTAATTATCTTAATTTTATAAATTTTCAGATGAGCAAATTTTATGTTGTATCTGAAAATAGACCTGCCCCTTTTGGAATTTGTTTTCCAATTTTGGAGTTTTGTGACTATTTTGACTTCTGGGGAAATCCATATACAATTTTTTAAAATAATTTTATATGTGCCTCCATTTTAATGCCTGCAAAATCCATCAAAATAGATCATATACATCACATTATGGATTTGCTTCCTAACTTAGAAGCATTAAATACATGCCTGGACTTTAAGAGTTGATGAATGCTTCTTTGAGAAAGAGTAAGCCTTGAAAGAAGATTCATATGCCCACATTTGAAAAAAGTTATTCCTTGTTCCAGTAATGTTGTTGTTGTTAGCTGCGAAGTTGTGTCTGACCCATTGCAACCCCATGGACAACATTCCTCCAAGCCTTCCTGTCCTCTACCATCTTCTGGAATCCATTTAAGCTCACGCCTACTGGTTCAGTGACTCCATCATTCTCTGTCGCCCCCTTCTTCTCTTGCCCTCAACCTTTCCCAGCATTAGGCTCTTCTCCAGTGAGTCTTTCCTTCTCATTAGGTGGCCAAAGTATTTGAGTTTTAGCTTTAGGATCTGGCCTTCTAAAGAGCAGTCAGGATTGATCTCCTCTAGGACTGACCGGTTTGATCATCTTGCAGTCCAGGGGACTCACAGGACTCTTTTCCAGCACCATACTTCAAAGGGCTCAATTCTTTGGTGCTCAGCCTTTCTTATGGTCCAACTTTCACTGCCATACATTGTAACTGGGAAGACCATAGCCTTGACCATACAGACTTTTGTTGTCAGGGTGATATCTCTGCTTTTTAGTATGCTGTCTAGTTTTGCCATAGCTTTCCTCCCCAGAAGCAAGCGTCTTTTAATTTCTTGGCTGCAGTCCCCATCTGCGGTGATCTTGGAGCCCAGGGAAATAAAATCTGTCACTACCTCCATTTCTTCCCTATCTATTTGCCAGGAAATGAGAGGGCCGGATGCCATGAACTTGGTTTTCTTAGTGTTGAGTTTCAAGCCAACTTTTGCACTCTTCTTCTTCACCCACAACAAGAGGCTCTTTAATTCCTCTTCACTTTCTGCCATTAGAGTGATATCATCTGCATATCTTAGGTTGTTGATATTTCTCCCGGCAATCTTAATTCCAACTTTTGATTCATTTAGCCCTGCCTTTCTCATGATGTGCTCTGCATATAAGTTAAATAGGCAGGGTGACAGTATACAGCCTTGCCGGACTCCTTTCCCAATTTTGAACCAATCAGTGGTTCCGTATCCAGTTCTCACTGTTGCTTCTTGATCCACGTATAGGTTTCTCAAGAGAGAACTCCCATCTCTTTAAGAACTTGCCACAATTTGTTGATATCCACACAATCAAAGGCTTTAGCATAGTCAATGAAGCAGAAGTAGATTTTTTTTTCTGGAATTCTCTAGCTTTCTCCATGATCCAGCATATGTTAGCAATTTGATCTCTAGTTCCTCTGTCTCTTTGAAATCCTGCCAGTACTTCTGGAAGTTCTTGATCCGTATACTGCTAGAGTCTAGCTTGTAGGATTTTAAGCATAATTTACTAGCATGTGAAATGAGTGCAATGGTGTGATAGTTTGAACATTCTTTGGCATTGCCTTTCTTTGGAATTGGAATGTAAACTGATCTTTTCCAATCCTGTGGCCACTGCTGAGTTTTCCAAATTTGCTGGCAAATTGAATGTAGCACTTTTAATGCATCGTCTTTTAAGATTTTGAATAGCTCCGCTGAAATACTGTCACCTCCACTAGCTCAGATTTCCTAAGGTCCATTTCACTTCACATTCTAGGATGTCTGGCTCAAGGTCAGTGACCACACCATCATGGTTATCAGGGATGCTAAGTGTTATGTATTGAATATATATAAAGTTGTGTTAATCCCTGCTAAAGTGAAACTAACTTTACTCCAATTGCTTGTGAAGCTAAAAAGAAACTAACTTTTAGATGACCCTGACAGTTAATTCCAACTGTTTTGGAGTGAAATTTTGAACATTCATATTTGGGTGGGGTTTTCAAGTATTGTGATAGGTTAAGGTCCAGTGGGTTCAGAGCATAAATTACAGGTAATTGCCTGCAGTTCTCCTGTTCTAGTTTGAGTCAATAAATAATGTTGTAACTATGCTGGTCTGCTCCTTGCCTACTGAAGCCCACTACTCAATAGTGGTGACGAGGATGGGATGCTGCAGAGGAGAGAGCTGCTGCTAACTAGGAGACTGAAATCACTGGGTGATAGGCTGGGTAAAGAGCCCCGGCAGGCCTAGTTCTCATCCCCCACCTAGCAGTAAGCCACACTGGAGGCATGCTGAAATCACTGGGTGTCAGACCAGGGAGCCTTGGTGGGACCACGCTCCCCACCCTGCCTGCCAGTAAGACACACTGGAGGCACAGATATACCTGAGGGATCTGTCCCCAGAATCCCAAAGTGTAGTACAGCTCCAACTGCAGCAGTATAGGCATTAACCAGCACCACAGGGGCCTCCCCAAAATGGCTAAATTGGGAAGGCTCAATGAGTTCGATATTACCCCTCTGGAACAGTGGAGCTCATACGTCTCCTGAGTAGACAACTATCTTCAGGCTAACCAGATCACAGACAATAGCCTGAAGGCGGCAACCTTACTATGTGTCTGTGGACAAGCCACGTTTAATATTGCTGAAAACCTGATAGCACTGGCAAGTATAGAGACTGTGGCCTACACAGACCTCAAGAAAAAATTAAGGGAACATTTTGAGCTGAAACTCTCAGTAATTGCCTGGTGCCATGCATTCGAGCAATGTGAGCAGAGATCTGGGGAATCTGCAGCAGAGTTTGTGGTAGCCCTTTCCCAAGCTTCATGCCAATGTGCAAAGACCATCTCAGAGACAGGCTTGTTTGTAGCCTGCACAATAGAGAATTACAGCAGTGCCTATTTGCCATGGAGAAACTGACTTTCCAAGATGCATTGAAGGAAGTCATGGCAGAAGAGGCTGCCAGAGGGGCAAAGAAGACTCTCCGGCCACCTAAAACACAAACCAGCCCCACAGCGATCCACCAGGAGACTGCAGAATGCTTCAGGGAGGCCAGTGAGAGTGAAGAAATTGATCGTTTGTGGAGAGAGCCACCCAGATGGCCACACTCCACAGAGCAAGCAACTTCCCCACCAAGCTGCACAAGCTGCAGGGGACAGCATGAAATTGCAGAGTGCAGATTTCAAACAGCAGTATCCCATGCCTGTGGAAAGTGAGGACACCTTACCAAAGCTTGCAGAGGTCATCAGTGGGAAATGAAATCTGCAACACAGCAACACAAGGCGAAATGGCCCCCAGGACAGAACAGAGTTGAATACTGCTCAGGAAGGTGTAGCATCCAATGCACAGGGGCCCAATATTCCATAAAAGAAAAGAAAAGTCTCCAACTAAGACTACAAGGGGTCCCATGCTCTATGGAGCTAGATACTGGATTGGCCCTGTCCATTATTTCCTCCAGGACTTTCAACCACATTTGCAAACATAGCCAATAGCGGATCCCACTCAAATCATCGAGCTTAGTGCTAATGGACTTCCAGAATTGCCATTTTCCTGTAAGGGTGGAAGCTACTATTAGAGTACAATTCAGAGAGTTCAAGGGTCCCCTCAGTGTAGTGGTCACAGAGGGACCGCACACCAGCCTCTTAGGACTGGACTGGTTTGAGGCCCTGGGCATCAGGGTGATGGATATCCATTGAACACAAATACCTGATCTAGCAGCAGTAGGCTAACAATATGCTGACGTATTCAGCACAGAGTTGTGTCAATATAAAGGGGCACCCATTTCACTCAACCTCGATGCAGCGGTAATTCCAATCTGATTAAAACCATGCATGGTTCCCTTTGCATTGAAGCCTAAAATTAATGTGAAACTAGACAAGCTGGTACAGCAGGGAGTGCTCTAACAGGTGGACTGTAGCCAGTGGGAGACTCCAATAGTGATTCCAGTTAAGTCTAATGGGGATGTCCGCATCTGCAGACTACAAGTGCACCATAAACAAGGCACTACAAAGCATGCTTACCCTGTACCAGTAGTAAGCCACATCCTCACTTCACTCCAGGGAGGCTGAATCTTCACTAAGTTAGACCTCACCCAGGCTTACCAGCAGCTACCGGTACATGAGGCTATTGTAGAAGCACAAACAATCATCACACACAGAGGTGCATTTTGAGTGCTCTACTTGCAATTTGGGATAAGCGTAGCACCAGGGTTGTTCCAAAGTATTATGGAATGAACACCAAAGAACATTCCTGGTGTCTGCCCATATTTTGATGACATCCTGATCATGGAAGAATCAGCGGCAGTCGTGGTGGAACGTCTCTGTGCAGTACTCTAATGTTTCCGTGAGGCAGGCCTAAAACTCAAGAAAGAAAAGTACCAGATTGGCATGGAATCCACAGAATTCCCGGGTTTCCGCATCAATGCTGCCGGAATCCACACATCTGATGCAAAGCTAAAGGCAATTCAGCAAGCCCCCACACCAAAATCCAAGGGGGATCTACAAGCATTCCTGGGCTTGCTAATTTTTACAACTCATTTTTATTATATAAAGTTGCCCTGGCAGAACCGCTATACTGCCTTGTGGACAAAAAATGCCCTGGGTCTGGTCACACACCCAAGACAAAGCATTTAAGGCAGTAAAATCCTCAAACTCCATCCTAGCTCATTTCAATGAAAACCTACCAGTAACACTATCTTCTGATGCTTTGCCATATGGCATTGGGGCAGTACTAAGCCACAGGATGCCAGATGGTAGAGAGGCCCCCATCACATACTATTCTAGAGTGTTATCATTGGCTGAAAGAAACTGTGCCTAGATAGACAAGGAAGCCCTCACCATAGTGGCTGGCATTAAGAAGTTCCACAACTTCTTATATGGATGAACCTTCAGCATCTTTACAGACCACAAACCTCTGCTTGGTTTCTTCACAGCAGACAGACACCACAGATTCTGTTGCTGTGAGTGCTACGATGGTCCATTTTCACGGCTGTATACTCATACCTGCTAGTCTACAAGCCGGGTAAGGAAATGGGCCATGCCAATGCTCTCAGCCCACTGCCTCTACTGCAGACTGATCTAGACCCAGCCCCAGCTGGTTATATCCTGGCAATCCAGGACCTTCCTGAAGCACCCCTACATGCAGGGGCCATTGCAGCTGAAACCACCACAGACAGAATGCTTAGCTGCGTTCTCAACTGGGTGTTAAGGGGATGGCCAGAGACCCAGCCAGGCCCTGAGTTCCATCATTACGCTTTCAGAAAAATGAACTGTCGACCCACAAGGGATGTGTGATGTGGGGCATCTTTCCACCTAGTCTTCACTCCACGGTGCTGGATTCCTTACACAAGGGGCACCCAGGAATTGTTTGAATGAAGGCTCTAGCCAGGAGCTACTTGTGGTGGTCAGGCCTGGACAAGGACATTGAGAATCAAGTAAGGAGTTGCCAGGCCCAACAAGAAACCTGACTGGAGATGTCACAAGCACCAGTGCACCTCTGAGAGACCACACACACTCCATGGTCTCGCGTGCACATTGACCTTGCAGGCCCCTTCCAAGGGCAGGTGTTCCTAGTTGGTGTTGTTAGCTGCGAAGTCGTGTCTGACCCATCGCGACCCTATGGACAATGTTCCTCCAGGCCTTCCTGTCCTCTACCATCTTCTGGAGTCCATTTAAGCTCATGCCTACTGCTTCAGTGATTCCATCCTCATTCTCTGTCGTCCCCTTCTTCTGTTGCCCTCAATCTTTCCCAGCATTAGGCTCTTCTCCAGTGAGTCCTTCCTTCTCATTAGGTGGCCAAAGTATTTGAGTTTTAGCTTTAGGATCTGGCCTTCTAAAGAGCAGTCAGGGTTGATCTCCTCTAGGACTGACCGGTTTGATCGCCTTGCAGTCCAAGGGACTCGCAGGAATCTTCTCCAGCACCATAGTTCAAAGGCCTCAATTCTTTGGTGCTCAGCCTTTTTTATGGTCCAACTTTCACTGCCATACATTGCAAATGGGAAGACCATAGCCTTGACTATACGCACTTTTGTTGATAGGGTGATGTCTCTGCTTTTTAATGTGCTGTCTAGATTTGCCATTGCTTTCCTCCCCAGGAGCAAGTGTCTTTTAATTTCTTGACTACAGTCCCCATCTGCAGTGATGGGTCATCCAAGAGTTGCGCTGGCTGTTCACCACACATGGTCTGCCAGATGTAATCATGTCCGACAATGGGGCACAATTCATGGCAGGAGAGTTTCAATCTTTCCTCAATGCCAACATGATTTGGCACATAACATCCACTCCATTCCACCCTATGACCAACAATCAGGCTGAACAAATGGTCAGGACCACAAATGAGGTGCTCAAGCGGATGATGACTGGGAATTGTAATCACTGCCTGGTGAACTTCCTCCTGTGTCAACACACAACTCCCAGTACAGTAACAGGTTGCAGCCCAGCGGAGCTGAGGTCAGGCCACCAGCTCACCACGAAACTTTACCAACTTCACTCAGACAGAGTAGCAGCAGAGATGGCTCAATCAAAGCCCCCCAGGAACTTATAGCTGGGTGAATTGGTCTGGCCCAGGAACTATGGAAGTGGGGCACCTTGGGTGGCAGCTAGGATGACTAAGATAATGGGGCCCTTGTCATATAAGGTTATTCTGGAAAATGATCATATGATCAGACACCACATTGATCACTTACGGTGTCAGCAGGCTGGGCCAGTCCAGGGTGAGGACCCTGAGGTTTTATCACACACACAAGAGAACTGTTTTCCTCCAAATTTGCCTACATCATCCATTGCTGCCTCTGGGGAAATGGAGGTATGAAGGGCCATAGAGCCGCCACCACTCATGGGTGACCTAAATGGCCATCACGACTCTGTTCAACTGGAAATGGATAATATTGCACTTGAACAGGACTGTCCAATAACATTGCGGTAGTCCACCAGGATCCGTGGGCCCCTGGCCTATCCCAAAGACTATGAATATTGAACAGACTGAGGATGATAACTATCCTAGGGGAAAGGGGTGTTATGTATTGAATATGTATAAAGTTGTGTTAATCCCTGCTAAAGTGAAACTAACTTAACTCCAACTGCTTGTGAAGCCAAAATGAGACTAACCTTTAGATGACCCTGACTGTTAACTCCAACTGTTTTGGAGGGAAACTTTGAACATTCATATTTGGGCAGATTTTTCAAGTATTGTGATTGGTTAAGGCCCTGTGGGCTCAGAGTATAAATTACAGGCAATTGTCTGCAGTTCTCCTGTTCTGTCAATAAATAATGTTGTAACTATGCTGGTCAGCTCCTTGCCTATTGAAGCCCACTACTCAATACTAAGCTCCTTCTTGTATAGTTCTTCTGTGTAATTTTGCCACCTCTACTTAATCTCTTCTTCCTCTGTTAGGTCCTTGCCATTTTGGTCCTTTATAATGCTCATCTTTGCATGAAACATTTCCTTCATATCTCCAATTTTCTTGAAGAACTCTCTGGTCCTCCCTATTCTATTGTTTTCTTCTATTTCTTTGCACTGTTCATTTAAGAGGGCATTCTTATCTCTTCTAGCTATTCTCTGGAATTCTGCATTCAGTTGGGTGTATCTTTCTTTTTCTCCCTTGCCTTTTGCTTCCCTTCCAGTAATACATTGTTACAATGTTACAGTGGTAACATTCTCAGGACTCCAAGTTTCTTTTGGAGAAAGGATTGGAGATAATGCAATCATTATGGTTCTTTTAGACTTCTCAATGATTTGTTCGTATGATTAATTAACCTTGGTATCTTAATGGACTGTCTGAGTGCCTAGGAGTTAGGGCTATTCCTATCTCAGTGAGCAGGTTCAGTTAAATTCAAGACTGTTTTATTGTGATGTATATCAGAGTTCCAGTATCTTCCCATTGCTAATTAATATCTTATAAAATTTCTGCAAGAGATGATCCATCAGCAACTAGTGTTTCTCACGTATATGTCTTTACCCTCAGTTGTTCCAGAAAAAAGGTGGTAGAAATTGTGACAGTCTTGATGGAGAAAGAAACAACCATTGACCAATTTTCATTAAGAGCAATTTCACAAGATACAACTGTGTCCAATAATTATTCTGGTGCCTTCCTTGTTTCTTAAAACGTAGGTCTGCAATGTAGTGAAAATTTTTTAATTTACAACTTCTTTTGGAATAACCAATGCAAGCTAGGGTGTACTAGTCCAACTTAAGGTGGTGCCCCAGCTGTGTCCCTACTTGGGTCATGAAGCCTTGCCAACAGTTATTACTGCCTTCATCCTCATGTGTTTAGACTATTGCAGTGTGCGCTGCTGCAGTAGGACTGCTTCTGAAGATAACATAGAAACTGGAATTGGTACAAATGATGAGTCAGATGTTGATGGATGAGAGCTACTACTGCAGATTTTGGGTACTGTATTTATGGTGATTAAAAATTAGTTTCCAAGTGCATATCAAAATATTATTTTCAGCCTATGAAGCATTATTATTGATCCCAGGGACTTCTCCAAATGGAATATGCCCAGCCCACATGTCCAAGCAGAAAGGAGATGTTTAGATTCTTATCTCTTTGCAAAATCAAATAAACATAGATCCATAATTAAACTAGGAAATCTTTCTCTATAGTACCCCTTTACTGTAGAAAAGTGATTATGGGATGCCATTTGTTTTGGGCTAATATCATCTTTGACCTATACTGGTGACAGGACAATATGGCATTGACAATACACAACTCATGAAAGATCAAGTATTATGTTATCAACATTTAAGATAAATGCCAGAGTATAGAAAAAAAGATCGAAGAAGCCATGAGATTTAGTGTCTAAAGTTAGAATTGTAATTAAGGAATAATTTTACCAGAGTCTTCTTTCTTGCTGCTAGTCATAGTGCTTTTATTGCTTTCTCTTCCAGTAATATGAGACAAGTTCCTTGGCCATTTGTTCCTCGTTGCTAGTTCAGAGAGGGCAGAACTCAAATTCCCTGTAGCTTCCTGCTTGCATTATATAAGGAAGTAAATAGAAACAGCAAGCATAAAGGGAAAGCCTCTAGTCCAGCCCAGTGAGATGGTTTTTGCTCCCTACCAAAATGAGAAAATCATCTCTTATATCTAAAGGAATATAGGAAGAGATCTCTAAAGTTAAATAAAATGTTGTAATGCTAGCAAATATTGGACTCTCTGAGTTATATCATTTTTATCCAATTTTCCATGCAGCTACCCCCCAAAACCCCATAGAAAGTAAATGAATCCATTTTTAATTATAAAAGCTATCCTTGTATAAATTTCCTAGATTTATTCTCTGTAATCTGTTGCAAAGATCACCCATTTCTGCCCTGAAATTTTAGAAAAAACAATATTGGCCATGAAGGAGAAGGAAGGCCAATTAAAACAAAATGTAGGCATTGTGTGAATCATGAAAGGCTTTATCCATTGAGAAGGACTTCAGATATCATACAAATGCACTGTAAGCCACATAAAAATATTCATATTTAAATTATAATTAGTAAGTCATGGAATTTATAATTGTTCAAAAAGATTCTGCAAATAGAAGTCACATGAGCCAGACTCCAAAGTAATCTAAATCATACTAGATTGTTTTTCAAAATTTCACAATAGGGTCCAAAATATCTCAAAGTTCTGTAGCTAAAAGAGCAATATTTACTGAGTGGTGATTGTTAAGTATGGCATAACATTTTCTGCACTCACAAATTCCATTGGAAGATGCTGGTTGGGTTGATGGTTTTAACCTTAGGATTCCAAAGTAAAGGTATTGCCTTTGCTCTCTGTTGGCTTTATGAAATTTGGAATTTAATAAGAAAGAGGATGTTGTTTTTATCCTTTTCTTGGAGTCCTGCAGCAAAAGTAGATTTACCAGCAGCTTAGAATGGGATCATTGCCACTAAAAGTTGGTGGCATTCATATAAAACATAAGTAGCAAAATCTTTTCAAGAAGTTTGCTCAGTGTCTTTACTTATGAGCAATAAGAGATTCCAGAAAAGAATAATAAGAAAATGTAAACTTCAATCAATACAAAGCAGTTTGAGAAATTTGCAGATAAGACATATAAAGCAAAAAGTTCGAATATATATACAGTATATATTCTATATATCATATTATATATCATATCAGTTTACATGTGACCTGAAATAAAATCTGTCAAAAATATAAAAATTGAGAGTTGAGTACAACATAAAACTTGCAACACAGTGTGTGATAATGATAGTGTTTTCTTTCCTTTGCTAAAATGGTGTAAAAAAGTTAACAGTATATTTTTAAACACACATACACACACAAATTATTCAGTTATATTTTCTCATATCCTCATGCATTTATACATTTCTAATATCTAGCTAAAATATATGTTCCAATTCGTTCAGATCTGATTAAGGAGGTGAAAAAAATAAATAAAGGAAGAAAATATAAGACATTTTCTTTTCTAGATGAGCAAGTGCCAGCTTAAGGATGTTTTAGACTCCATAGTAGATTTAAAAAGTAACAATCTGAAAAGCCTAAATATCTTTATATAATAATGCATTGCATATGTATAAAGATACAAACAATTTTGAAAGTTTTCTGATGGCTACTAGAGGCCCCCCTGTAGGATTCTTTATTTGGGGCTACTTTTCTTAGTGCTGTGACCTTACTAATGGACTTAAATAGCATATTTTAGTGTCACCCTTGACATATTGTATTTTAGTGACAGCTAAAAGGCTTCCTTGCCTTTCCTGAAAATATTGCCTTCTCACCTGGAAGAATAGCTATTGTCTGAAATCATAGAATATAAACAGGAACAGGGATACTCAATAAACCACTCGTGACTGCCGCCTTAGCTTTTTAGGAGGGCCACATATAAATTAAAGAAAGATGATTTGACAGCTGGATGCCCTCTCAAATCAACAGTGGTTGTTTTTTTTTTTTTTTTTTGCAAAGCATTCACGTAAATGCACACCGCCTGTACTGAAAAAATCACTAGGATCGCAACTAATTTTTCTTCTTTGTTCATGCGGAACAAGAG
The DNA here is from genome assembly GCA_024449315.1 of Daboia siamensis. Taxonomy (NCBI): domain Eukaryota; kingdom Metazoa; phylum Chordata; class Lepidosauria; order Squamata; family Viperidae; genus Daboia; species Daboia siamensis. The sequence continues at coordinate 1,011,301 of JAKJMR010017869.1, read as the reverse complement.
AGTCTTGCAATTCCCCAGCTGAATATTTTTCAACATTCCTGTTGATTAGAGGTTTTCACTCCACAATTTCTTCCTTTTGAGAATAAATATTATTGTTAAAGACCTTGATGTCATGTAGAATATATTAATAAAATATGAAATTTGTTTTTTTCATTAATTGCTTTGACTTGGTAAAGCCTAATAGGCCACGAAGAGGATAATTCTGAGTAAATTAAAAGAACCTTTTTTCTTGACTTTAATAGATTTAGGATATAAGCCTTTGACAAGCATTTCTGTCCTAAAAATGATTAGATGGAATAGTATGTTTCTACTGCACATGCTACATCTAATAGAAAGCTTAAAGACTGAATTAATTTTATATTGCTGTTGATAGTTATTATGCTGACTTTTTTCTTTTTTTGTTAGTTTTATTTTTGTCATTTTTTATATTAATCACCATAATGTCTACTTTTTTAATGTAATATCATTATTTATGTTTTTTTCCTGTTGTGCTGTAAGATTTTGTATTTTGCTATTACAATAAAAAGTATTCCATAAAGAAACACTTTGAATCCAATGGAAATAATTCTGAAGTGAAAATTGGGCTTTTTGTGTTCTTTTAGATATAGCCATAGTGGCTTACAAAAAAAGAAGAAGAAGAAGAATGGGCTTGCTCTTTTATTGATGATTTTTAAATTAAAAGTAGGGAGATACTATCCTACTTTATAATTTCTTGGCTCACAATGTGCACTCTGAATCTTAATGCTCACCATAAAAACAAGATAAAAATTAAATTCCCTTAGTTCTTTTCTGGTTTGCTTGTTAAAATGGGGAAGAGAGACCCCCTTCCCAGCATTTTCTCATATATCTAGCTTATCTCAGTGAGAAGTACTTCAATAGCTAGCCTTGATAATGGAGACAGAGAAAAAAAGAGACAAGGAAGGAAGACATTCAGATTATTTCCAACCTCTATTGTTTTCTGATTCTTTCTGTATCCCATTACCTGGTATCCTCTGAAATGTCTAATTTTTCCTCAGTTCTTGAGGATACCAAATTTTATAAAATTTTGTTTCTTATTACCTGGAAATGGGATGAGCAAAAACAAGGCAAAGAGCAAAAGAAACATGGACACCAGTTATTTTTTGAAAAGAAGCAATTGGATCATCAGTGTCAGAAGCAAGGTGTCAATTTTGAGCAAATGTAAGTTTTTTTCTGAATACTTTCAGTTTTATTTTTTATATATATAACTATTATTGTTTTATCAATGTATAAAATAGAAAGAAGAATAAAAATAGGAAATTAAGAGAAGAAAAAAATGGGGAAAGAAAATTTGAGCTACAGGGGAAGAAAGAAAAAAGCTTCCAATTCTTCTAGCTATATACTTTTACATATTAGTATATAGCTAGCCATTTCTATAACAACAAATCTACTAATTGGCAAAACTAAAGTCAAAGTTTCTTTATTTCACCATAAGGACAAAATCCCAAAGTGATATCCAAATAAAAAACATCAATATATTCTCCTCTTTGAATAGAACAACAATTTAACCATTACTCCTTTATCTTCCTTGCCATTGAAATAATGTATATTTCTATTTCCACTTGATAATCTTTATAAATTACCACCATTTATATTAACAAAACTAGAGATCAAATTGCCAACATACGCTGGATCATAGAGAAAGCTAGAAAAACATCTACTTCTGCTTCATTGACTATGCCAAAGCCTTTGATTGTGTGGATCATAACAAACTGTGGCAAGTTCTTAAAGAGATGGGCGTACCAGACCATCTTATTTGTCTCTTGAGAAACCTATATGTGGTCCAAGAAGCAACAGTGAGAACTGGACACGGAACCACTGATTGGTTCAAAATTGGGAAAGGAGTCCGGCAAGGCTGTATACTGTCGCCCTGTCTATTTTACTTGTATGCAGAGCACATCATGAGAAAGGCAGGGTTAGGGAATCAAAAGTTGGAATTAAGATTTCCAGAAGAAATATCAACCTGAGATATGCAGATGATACCACTCTAATGGCAGAAAGTGAAGAAGAACTAAAGAGCCTTTTGTTGCAGGTGAAGAAGGAGAGTGAAACTTAACATTAAGAAAACCAAGATCATGGCATCCGGCCCCCTCAATTCCTGGCAAATAGATGGGGAAGAAATGGAGGTAGTGACAGATTTTATTTTCCTGGTCTCCAAGATCACTGCTGATGGGGACTGTAGCCAAGAAATTAAAAGACGCTTGCTCCTGGGGAGGAAAGCAATGGCAAATCTAGACAGCATACTAAAAAGCAGAGACATCACCCTGTCAACAAAAGTGCATATAGTCAAGGCTATGGTCTTCCCAGTTACAATGTATGGCAGTGAAAGCTTGACCACAAGAAAGGCTGAGCACCAAAGAATTGAGGTCTTTGAACTATGGTGCTGGAAAAGACTCCTGCAAGTCCCTTGGACTGCAAGGCGATCAAACCTGTCAGTCCTAGAGGAGACCAACCCTGACTGCTCTTTAGAATGCCAGATCCTAAAGCTAAAACTCAAAAGATCCTAAAGCTAAAACTCTTAAAGCTAAGCTTGTAAGCCGCCCTGAGTCTTCGGAGAAGGGCGGGATATAAATGGAATTAAAATTAAAATTAAAAAAAAATTAAAATTAAATACTTTGGCCACCTAATGAGAAGGAAGGACTCACTGGAGAAGAGCCTAATGCTGGGAAAGATTGAGGGCAAGAGAAGAAGGGGACGACAGAGAATGAGGTGGCTGGATGGAGTCACTGAAGCAGTAGGCGTGAGCTTAAATGGACTCTAGAAGATGGTAGAGGACAGGAAGGCCTGGAGGAATGTTGTCCATAGGGTCGCGATGGGTCAGACACGACTTCGCAACTAACAACAACAAATTTTTATTAAGATAAAAGATGCTCTCTTTAGCTACAGCTTGTTACTCCTTTTTGAAGTTCTGTACCATTTTGGAAATTTCCTCTTGTTAAACAACAGGAAAGAATATTTTTCAGTTTTGTATACTTGGTGATTCTAAGGGAAATTAAACATTTGGGGAGTTAATGCTAGTTTTAACCATGTAAAAAGATATTATTTACTGAGAAGTTTGGAGAAAGCATTACCCAATATTTCATATTTTATGAAATTACAAATCAATTTTGTAAATGCCCCAATTGTTATTATGCAATGATCTGGAGTATTCATAGCAGATAAACTAAATTCTCAAGTTTTTTAAAATTATTTTTAATCCTAATCCACACATACAAATAATTTGCAAACACAGAATAATTGACACTGTAAAATTTAGAAATGAATATGGAAAATATTCCTCCATGCACAAAGCTGATTAAACATAGAAAACAGCATGTAGAAAACAGGAAAAATAATAATCTAGATGTGGTAACTTTCCATGAGGAGAGAGGAAATAAAGATATACTTACACTTACTCTCCACTTGGGGTGGTATAGCTATGTTAAGCTGCACCAAATAATTTTTTTCTGCAAGTGCAAAGTGGTAATTAAAATAAAACATGTATAAAGTATTTCCTTAGGGTGCCACTGGTCAGAGAATGCCGACTGATGGCCCCCAGGGGGAGGGCGTTCTCTGTGGGTGCGCCTGACCTTTGGAACCGCTTACCGATTGAGCTCCGGATGGCTCCCGACCTTTCCTCCATCCGACGTGATCTAAAAACCTATTTATTTGAACAAGCTGGCCTGGTCTGATGGGTTTGGGGTTTTAATTACTGTTTTTAAGGAATTTATTTATTGTACTTGGGCATTAGGGTTTAATCTGTTTTTAATTTTTGTATTTGTATTTTGGTATTTGTTGTCCTGTTCACCACCCTGAGTCCTTCGGGAGAAGGGCGGTATACAAATTAAATTAAATAAATAAATTAAAATAAATAAAATGTTATTTCTAATCTGCCTATATTGCAATACTTGAAACATATCAGAAGAAAGTATTTCTATTGATTACTACATGGAGCAATTAACCAAAGAAAAAGTACATGGAAGAATCCAGGGTTGTTTTAATTTTTGGTTCCTCCTCTATAGTAAACAACAACCTCAAAGCAAAAGAGAGTTTTGTTCCTTGGTTTGTCTCTGTTCCAAACATCCTTTTAAAATTGCTATTCTACAGTATCTGGGGCTTCCAGAGTTTTGAATATGCAGGTGTAGACCAGCTGTGATTAATTCTGCTTGGATAAAATTGCCAGAATCTTTACATTTTTTATTATCTTTTCCTCTCACATTCCTTTATCCAAGGTGAGGTGGGGGATAAGAAAGGAAAGCACTATTTTAAAAGCCAGTAGTTTCACAATCTATAAACAATGTGATGTAAAGGTGTAGAAGACATGTCTCATACAATGTAGAGGCAATGCAATATTGTTTCACTCAGTATGATTGGTTGAACAAACTTAGTTTTCTCTATTTTAGTATAGACAAAGCTCCCTAACATAAACCCATTGTTTCTTTAATTCCTTTGTATTTCTCTTTCCTTCTTTTTCTAAGAGTTCTCTCACATCCCCTTCTCATTTCAGTTCACAAAGTTGCTGTAAACATACAAATAGGAATTATTGCTCACATCTACCAGATTGCTTTGATGCCAGCAAAACTATACAAAGAAAGGAGATAAGTATGATTCTATTTTAAGGTTTATTAAAAAGATAGTTTTATGTAAAATGATGGGATCAACTTAGACTTTCTAAAAATATGACAATAAATATACTAAGTTATGCATTAAGTTGCTTTTCAAATCTAGAGAACAGAAAAAACAATGAAAATTAATCTCTAACAAATAGTACATTAGTTGTGCTATTATAGCACAACTTATTCTCTACAATGAGGAAGAGCAAATTTTTCACAGCAAATGACAGTTGTTGAAATATGGCCTCATTATTATGTCACAGAAATAAGATGTCAGTCCATCGAATATTATCAAGTTTCACAAAAAAAAAACACCACATAATGGGAGGGGAATCATGATTTAGTACGAAAATGCACATTTATAATTTTGTTGGACACAGATATTTTTATTCACATAGATTGCCTTGAACCTTACAGTATCTTAATAATTATTATAGCATTAGAGTCAAAAAACTAAATGTTCATCACCTGCGTATATACTATACTGTATAGAAATATACAGTATATACCTAAAATATATAGATAAAAATAAAAACATTAAAAATGAAACAATAACCACATAATTATAAGCAAATTATATGAGTCATAAGTAAGAGAAATAAAACAGACAAAGGTATTGAAACATGCAACATCTGAGAATACATCAACTCTGGTCAGACAGAAGAAACAGCAAAGATCGGTACTCTCTGCCAGGCTATTTCTTCAGAATGGGATAGATTAATATCACTTAAGAATCTCTATAAAGAGAGCAATAGAAAACCATGTGGCTCAGGGAGTCCATAAGGCCATCCAAATAGTGATCAGAAGCACAAGCTGGAAATTTGGTGCAATATGTCAATGTTAGGCTTTATACTTAATGAGGCAATTGCAAAATTGGATTTTAATGTCTTATTCCATCCATCATATAGTCCAGTTTTGGTGCCATGTGACTCCCACCTTTTCTCAAAATTGAAGAAACACTGCCAGCGTGTTTGATTAAAATGATTAGGTAGAAAAGACTGTTAGTACATGCTGAAAAGACAAGATATGGAGGAGTTTATAAAAGCTTTAAGATTGCCCATTCTTGTCAGAGGCATATAGCAAATGGTGGTGATTATGTAAAGAGGTAAATACAGGTAACAAAATAGCTCATTTCAAGTATTCTTTTCCTATCACTTTTATTAAAATATATTTTAAAAATTAAAATTATGGATGTGAGGGCATTACCTGTAATTCAATCTTTGTAATTCTTTTTTTCAATCTTCCAATATTTCATGACTATCAGGAAACAGTAATTGCAATATATACACAATCACTATTACTTAAGAAAGATATTCCTGTTATCCACACACACACAGGCATATAGAAATCCCAACTGAATCACTAAGCACATGCATCCTAAAATAAACTACTAACAATAAAATGTGATCAGAGTCAAGAGTAATTAAAGGAGTAAAAATATTGTTTGATTTATTGATTCATTAATTAGGTCCTATTAGAGAACTCATGAGCTTCTATTGTTTCTATTGTTTCATAAAAGTAAGTTTGATCTCATATTATTTTGTATTAAAAGTCATAATAATGGGTATTATTTGGCAGATATTCTTAGTATCCAAGGTTCTGTAAGAGCTGCATGAAGATTTTAATTTCACATTACTTTCTGCTGTTAAACATTCACTGCTGGACTTCCAAAGTGTCATCTGAATGTTAAAAAGATTAAATCTGTCTTTCAAAATCCATTTGAAGAACCCTATTAATTTCAGGACCTTATCTTCTGATGTGCAATCACTGAATCAATATGGTTAACTAAGTACGTTTTGATTGCACAACTGGTATTTTCCCACCCCTATCCCATGCACAATGTAGCTTTATAAGAATATTTTTAAATCTTTTTATCTGAGTCATCATTAATTAGTTATAATATATGGTAGATATGGCATCAAAAGTCATAAAAAAGAAAGGTTTAAGGAGGAAAAAGCTGTTGAGATTGCCATATTTAATAAGGAATATTTTTAGCCTTAGTAGGAAGGTAATACCTGTTGTTATCATTGCTTTTTTTAAAAAAATAATCTTTATGATGATTCATTTAGAGTGCCTCAGAGCACTCTTCAGAGCTCACTTCCTATGCTGGATGTGTGTAAATATTCCCTCTAATTAAAGATAGAAAATAAAGTCGTTTAAAAATTAATAAAAAATGAGGGTACATTTGTATCCCACAGAAATCATTAAATTCCCACTGCTATTGACAATTAGAGTCACATTCGGTGGTTTTTTAAAAAACAAACAAACAAACCTTTTTTCTGTTTATAATGTGTAAGGTTTTCATTAATCATCCTAATCACACATTTAATATTTAGCACTTTTAAGTGCAATTTTATCAGCTCCTCTCCTGCACCACATAATGCCGAAGAATCTTGAATCATGAAGAAGTCATCTCTTAATCCAGCCAATATTCAACAATCTTTATTTAGTTTCCAATCTTTCCTTTTTGGGCAGAAATGGGGAAAGGGTGAAAGGGAATACCTATGATGGATCCATGCCATTTCTGAAGTATTCTAGAAAAAAAGTGTATAAATTGCATTCTTCTGACTCATAATTCTAGGAACAAAAACTCTATAGTTACTCTGATGGATAACCTTCAAGACTTATGATAGGACAAGCATGCTCCTCATAATCCTGACATTACTCACCATTGATCTAGTCTTCTTCTGGATCAAGTTTGAGGCTTGGGAATTGGAGATACCATTTTATGGTACTTCCAGTTGATGGTCATGGATGAAACTCATTGTTGCTCTAGCGCAGTGTGCCATGTAAGTACACTATGATATTTGACATCCATATCTTGAATAAGTTATACACAAATGCAGAGTGAAATATCAGAATATTGGTGATGCCCAACTGGAGATTGCCCCAGGCCAAAGATACCTAAGCTATTTCTGAAGCTGTCAGGGACTGGATGGTAAAAACAAGCTCAGACAAAACTTTCCTTATATCAAACTCATGTTTGTCCAATGACATTACGGCCTCCTTGAAATATCAGTTCCAGTTGTGGGTCCAGGCTCCATTTGCACTTGAGAAGGTTTGTGACTTAACAATCTTTTTAGACTCATAGCTGTTGCTAAGCAACAATGACCATGTGCTTAGCTTCAGTTGGTGCACTAGTTAAAACGCATAGACTAATATGCCTTTATTAAAATATATTTCTATATGTAAATCTGGCATGCTTGTTAAAAGACAAAATTATAGGCAGAAGTCAATATGTTTCTAAACATTGGCCCTTACCCCCTCCCCCAAATAAAAAAAAATAAATGTTCCTTTTTCAATCCTGTCATCATTTTCTAATACAATTAATTTGCTTCTATAAAATTGACTAGATTAATGTTTAAAAAATAATAAATGTTTTAATACTATAGCATACTAATATTTCTCACTTTGGGGATATATTGCAAAGGAAGGTAATATATATGCAGTGGTGGATTCAGCCAGTTCGCACCACTTTGGCAGAACCGGCAGCTTTTTATTTATTTTTTTTGTTGCCCAGGCCCAGAATGGACTTCCAGAAGTGATATCTACACAGGGAACTGGTTGTTCACATATTTGAATCCCACCACTACATATAAGATAATAGAAAGGCATTCTACATGGTTTGCAGATGATAAAAAATGAGATATTAGCAGAGATGAGTGAGAATTTCCTTTGGTTTGTATTTTAATCCAAATTGCCTAATCCACATTTCCTATTGGCAAAACAAAATGCAGCTATACATCTTCAGCACTGGTTGTGCTGACACGTCTTAGTTACATCCTATTTGAACAACTCTAATGTGCTCCACATGGACTATTATAATGCAGTTCAAAAGGCATTTGGAAACTTCTATTAGTCTGGAACTGAATGGGCAAACAAATGACTGGGTCACTTCCTTGGAACATTTAATTTAGTTATTGGAGCATTTAAGTCAGTTTAAAACAACCTTGCTCTTCCTGAACACAATTTAGAAGTTCTGGTTATGACATTTTCTCATGAAAAAGGAGGTTTATGTGTTTTTTTTATACCTTGAGGATATTTGATATCTTTTTAAAATTCTTTTGTGACATTTCTAGATTTTCTTTCTTAATGAGGTAGATATGAAGAGAGCCAGTTTGTTGCAGTGGTTAAAGCATCTGGCTAGAAACTAGGACACTAGGAGTTCAAGTCTTGCCTTAGGCTCCAAGCCAGCTGAGTGATCTTGGGCCAGTCACTTTATCTAGGAAGAAGGCAATGGCAAACCACTTCTGAAAAATGTTGCCAGTACAACATGTCCAGGCAGTCACCAAAATTGTAAACGACTTGAAGGGGTCAATTAATTAATTAATTAATTAGGTTTTCTCTTCTTTTTATTCCAAAGCCTTTTGGGACTCACAATCAGCAAAATGCAGGGTAAATTTTCTGTACAACTTAATTATAGTCTTCCATAAAAGTAAATCTGGGCTTTGAAATGTATTACCAGTGGAAATAGTGGAAATGCAAGAAAAAGTTTTGGTTGATGAATTAATGAGTTCTGAAAAGCTGGTTGTGTATAAATTCCATTATTGCAATAAATAATCTATTCAGATATCACTTTGTCATTCTTTTTTGGCAGGAACATGGTGGCTAGTGCCTGGTTAAAATGCCATAGGTCATGCTGTTATAGTAATAAGGATATTTTTTTGAAGAAGGATATTTTTAGTCTCATGAGACATTCTGCCTATTCTGGAAAATAAGGACTTTTGAGTCAATTTTAGTAGTAACCAACTGGATACGTCATGGGTTTAAGACCATCCCCAGCAGTCTAAAAAGAACAGTCTTATTTCCATTTTTAAAATGCATATAGCTAATTCAAGAATCTCTGTTTAATCAGTCAGGTAATGATTGGTGAGTGAGTATGAAATACAAAGTAATTAAAACATCATTGCTTAGAATCCACTCTGCTCTGCCCTTCCCAACCACTATGGCACTTTGTCCATTCCCATTACCTGTAGAAGATACAGGTAGGCCAAGAATGAAGAAAAGGAAATGAAAAATGTAACTGTTATCTGCTCTTCCAGTGCATTGGGAAACAGATGTTACATGATAGTTGCAAACATAAATAGAGGGTTGGTTGCAAACATGAATAAAGGAGCAAATTCTAGCCTCATCTAGTTCTAGGTTTTAGCAATCAGATTGGTGCTGGTTTTTTTTTATAATGGTGGCATTTAAATTGAATTTCTGGATTTTTAGATTAATTGTTTTGATTTAATTTGATAACATTTTACTAATACAAAATATAATGATTGTAGAGATGGTTTAATAGTTTTAAGTGAAAGATGGGGCTTGTCAGAATCCATTTATATCACATTTCATAAATGTATAGGTAGAACATTGTGCTTATTCTGGGGATTCTGCCATCTCTCCGAGGGGGGGGGGGGGAGAGGATGGTTACTTAGAATGAAATAAGGGATCTTCAAACACCAGGGAAACATCTGACCTGGGGGAGGGAGGGGGAGAGACAGATCTGGATTGCATCTTCATTTACAACTGAAAAAGGAAGAAGCAATAACAATAAAACCAAGGAGAATTCCCTTTCCCATGGAAGGGCCTGACACCTAAGTAAATGATGGGAGGCTGACCAAATGGATGAGGGGAAGGGGTTGAAATGGGAATGCTTTATATAGGATTGAAATGTAACTTTGTTAGATTCCGTCTTGTATTGCCACAATCGATTCCATCCTAGTAAACATTTTCCTTTTGGACTAAAATTGCATACAAGAGTTCTTATTTCCTAAGATGTGGATTGAGGTGGGTCCTGACAGTAGATGGAATCTAACAAAGTTACATTTCAATCCTATATAAAGCATTCCCATTTCAGCCCCCCCCCCCCCCCCCCCCCCCCCCCCGGGACTAGGATGAGGAGCGATACCGGCCACGGCGCAGACAATGCTCCAGCCAAAGACTCCCGCCCCTGGAAGTCAAATTCAAGGGGGAGCCATCATGACTGGGATTCTTCCTAACGCAAGTCCTCAGCTACATGGAAGAGTACGGACAGGATATCCCTAATGACAAAACACGCATCCGAATTGTGCAATCCGCCCTGGACAGATCGGCTGCAGACTGCATGGTGAACTTGCACGACTCCAACGCCCCAGAACTCGATGACTTCAACCGATTCATGTCATCTTTGAGGCGGCAGTTCGAGGATCCTTTGGCTGACCGTAAGGCCCGGGAGAGAATCAAAATGGTGAGGCAGGGCAGGCAAGCAGTGGCTGAATATACCCAAGAATTCCGAGCCATTGCCAGCAAGCTGAACTGGCCAGAAGACATCCTCCTTAGCCACTTCAAAGATGGTCTAAATTACGACCTGTATGACGCTTGCCTGCCTCGAGGAGACCCACTCCATCTCGACGACTGGTACATCCTGGCGGAGGAAGTGGAAATAGACCTACTGAAGAGACACCGCAGAGGAAAACCATGGGGCTGCCTGCCACCCGAGCAAACACGTGAGGGGGAAAAACCACCAGCCACAGCCAAAAAATCAACTGGTTGTTTCAACTGCGGGAGAGAGGGCCACTGTGCTGCAGAATGTTGTTCAAAAGCCCCACCACGAAAACCAGAGCCATCATCCTCCAAGAAGCCGGGGAAGTCCCAAGGCAACACAAAAGAATCTTCCATGAAAGGGACAGAGGCTATAGTCCACAATTCCTGCCAGGAACTGGGATTGGACTCCGGCCTGCACCGCAGGGACGGTGGACAACTCAGAAGACAGCTCAGAGGGAGAACCATTGGTAAGTGGACCCCTTCCACCCATACTTAAGACAGTGACTATATTAGCTCCCTCTATGCCTGAAGCAGCCAAAATAAAAGCTCTGATAGACTCTGGGTGCATCCGCTGCCTTATCAGCCAAACGCTGGTGGAGAGATTGAGCATCCCAGTGAGGAGGCTAAAACAACCAATCTCTTTTAGTCAATTAGATGGGACAATAGCAAGGGGGGACCAGCCACCCTAGCCACTTTACCAATCCACCTATCACCCCATGAGGAGGACATAATGTTTATAGTGGCCCCAGGCATGGAATGCCCAATGATTCTAGGACTGGAATGGCTGAAGAAATGGAACCCCAGGATAAACTGGAGGACAGCAGAACTCAATTTCCCAAAGGGGGGGCAAAAGATCCTAGACTCCAAAAGCACCCCCCCAACGCAGAGGGAGGAGGCAGCAGCAGTGGGGGAAGAGAAGAAGTTACCAGAGATACTGGAGGAATACAGGGACCTTGCAGAGGTTTTCAGTGAGGAATGGGCAGATGAGCTTTCCCCCCACCGCCCCACAGACTGTGCTATAGAATTCAAACCCAGGGCAAAACTCCCAAAACCCAGGATGTATGCCATGAGCCCCAGGGAAATGGCAGAAATGGAAAGATTCATAAAGAAAAACTTAGAAAGGGGCTTCATTGAGCCTGCCAGACCCAAAGTGGCTGCCCCAGTTCTGCTCAGGAAAAAGAAGGCTGGGTCTTACCGCTGTTGTATAGATTATAGGAATTTGACTACAATTAGTGAATGCAATCTGTACCCCTTACCCCTCATGAAGGATATGCTATCCCACCTATTGAAAGGAAGGATTTTCACTAAAATAGACCTGAGGGAAGCATACTACTGCATTAGGATTAAGGAAGGAGATGAATGGAAGACTGCATTCAACTGCCCATTGGGTTGCTACCAGTTCAAAGTACTACCATTTGGACTGCAAGGGGCTCCTGCAGTATTCATGCAATTAATTAATGACGTGCTAAGGGAGCACCTTTATAAGGGGGTCCTGGTTTACCTGGACGACATCCTTATCTTCACTGAGACCAAAGAGGAACATATCAAACTAGTCAGAGCAGTCCTGAAAAAGTTGCGAGCTGCCCACCTATATGCTAAACTATCAAAGTGCGAATTCCACTGAATTGACTACCTGGGATATTGCATATCCCCAGAGGGCATTGAAATGGACCCTGAGAAAGTTAGGGCAGTATTAGAGTGGGCACCCCCCCACACACGGAAGCAATTGCAAAGTTTCCTGGGGTTTGCAAATTTCTACCGCCAATTCATCCCTGCATTTGGCCAAATAGCCATGCCCCTGACAAACTTGTTGAAAACGAAAGGGAGGTCACCCGTGAAATCCAGCCAGCCTGTATAGTGGACAATGGAGTGTCAAGCAGCATTTGAGAGGCTAAAGAGACTTTTTTCTGCTGAACCTGTCCTAAAACACCCAGATCCCGACAAACCTTTTGTAATACAGGCAGATGCGAGTGATGTAGTGGTAGGAGCCGTACTATTACAAGAAAATGATGGGGGACATTGCAACCATGCGCATACATATCCAGAAAACTCACAGAAACAGAACAAGGTTGGCCAATATGGGAAAAAGAGGCATTCTCGTTGAGGTGGGCATTACTAACATGGTGCCAATTTTTAGAAGGAAATAAAACACCTTTCCAGGTTTGGACAGACCACAAGAATTTGGAAGCACTAAAAACACCCAGGAAGCTCACTCCTAAGCAAGCCCGCTAGTCCCAACATTTTCACCAATTCAATTTCACTCTCAAATACTTACCGGGGGGAAAGAACTTCCTGGCAGATGCATTATCCCGCATGCCCAATATAACAGCACAAGAGTTACTGACTTTAAACCACTTGTACCGGAACAACAACTGGCAGCACCAGTCACCACCAGGGCACAAGAAAAAATGAAGCCGAAGGTAGATAGCCAAACTGGAATAGAATTCAGGAAGTCTTGGAAAGTGATGAATGGTTCCAGAAAAATAAGCATATGTGCACAATTAAATATGGACTGCCATGGGTGAGGGAGAAGCTATATATACCTGCCACACAGAGAATCAATTTCATGCAACTGTGCCATGATACAAAATCAGCAGGACACTTTGGCTTTGTAAAAACCTTACACTTAACTAAAAGGCAATTTTGGTGGCCATCTATGAAAAAGGACATAGAAAGCTATGTGGGTAGCTGACAAATTTGCGCGATGGCCAAAAGACTGCAAGGGAAACCGCCAGGTCTGTTACAACCGGTAGCAAACCCCTCAGCCCCATGGAAAGAAATAGCCATGGATTTTATCATAGAACTGCCAGAAAGTAATGGAAACACCGTAGTCTGGACTATCACAGATCTGTTCTCTAAGCAAGTACATTTCATACCTTGCCAAAAAATCCTGACCACAAAAGCATTAGCAAAACTTTTTGTACAGCATATTTACAGATTTCACGGGGTACCACAACGCATCATATCTGACAGAGGGGTGCAATTTACGTCGGCATTTTGGAAAGAATTTTTATCCCTCTTAGGAACCACCCAAGGACTGTCATCTAGTCACCATCCTCAGACAGACGGAGCTTCTGAAAGACTTAATAATATACTTGAACAATATCTGAGATGCTTTATTAATTTTCAGCAGTTCGACTGGACGGACCTACTGCCTTTCACAGAAGTGCAGCCCACTCAAGCACAGGTTACACCCCTTTTCAAGTAGCTACAGGCCAGAGTTTCAACCCAATACCAGAACTAACCCCAAAAGAACCGGTCATCCCTGATCTGAAGGAATGGATTGCTCAATTACAAAATACATGGCCAATCGTTAGGAAAGTGTTGGAAGATGCCAGCATACAAGACACAGGCAGACAAAAAAAGAACCGATCCCACACCATTTAGGGTAGGAGAGATGGTATATTTATCCACAAAATACCTGAAATCACTCCAACTCTGTAAAAAACTAGGACCAAAATATATTGGACCCTTTCCAATTAAAAGAATCATAACAGTTGAATTAGAACTACCCAAAAATCTTAGACTAATACACCCAACCTTTCACTGAAGTCTAATAAAGAGAGAACAACAATCACCACTACGCGCAAAAATCCCACCACCCCCACCCCCCATCATGGTGGAAGGAGAACAACATTTTGAAGTGAAAGAAATCTTAGATTCCAGAAAACACCATGGAACGATACAATATTTAGTGGCATGGAAACACCTCCCCTCCTCAGAAAATGAGTGGGTTAACAAACTCCATGTTAAAGCACCTAAGTTGCTTAAGAAGTTTCATACAGAATATCTGAACAAACCAGGCTAACATTTATATGTTTTCTTTTCCCCACAGATGGACTCATCTTTTTCTGAAAGGAGAGCCGAATGTCAGAATCCATTTATATCACATTTCATAAATGTATAGGTAGAACATTGTGCTTATTCTGGGGATTCTGCCATCTCTCCGAGGGGGGGGGGGAGAGGAAGGTTACTTAGATTGAAATAAGGGATCTTCAAACACCAGGGAAACATCTGACCTGGGGGAGGGAGGGGGAGAGACAGATCTGGATTGCATCTTCATTTACAACTGAAAAAGGAAGAAGCAATAACAATAAAACCAAAGAGAGTTCCCTTTCCCACGGAAGGGCCTGACACCTAAGTAAATGAAGGGACGCTGACCAAATGGATGAGGGGAGGGGGCTGAAATGGGAATGCTTTATATAGGATTGAAATGTAACTTTGTTAGATTCCATCTTGTATTGCCACAATCGATTCCATCCTAGTAAACATTTTCCTTTTGGACTAAACTTGCATCCAAGAGTTCTTATTTCCTAAGATGTGGATTGAGGTGGGTCCTGACAGTGCTACTCAGTTAATGAATATTTTACAAGCTAAGAGGTTCTTTAGCATGCAAAACTACAGACAGTCTTCAACTTAAAACTACAATTGAGCCCAAAATATATGTGGCTAAATGAAACATTTGTTAAGTGAGTTTTATCTCATTTTACGACCTGTCTTGCCACAAATGGTAAGTGAATCACCGCATTTGTTAAATTAGTAACATGATTGTTAAGAGAATCTGGATTCCCCTTTGACTTTGCTTGTCAGAAAGTGCAAAAAGTGATCGCATGACCCTGCAACCATCATAAATATGAGTCAGTTGCCAAGCATCTGAATTTTGATCACATGACCATAGGTATTCTATAATAGTCATAAGTGTGAAAACTGTCATAACTTTTTTCAGTGGTTGTAACTTTGAACGGTCACTAAATGAACTGTTGAAAGTCGAGGACTATCTGTATTATACTTCTGCATACTGTATGTTTGGAACAAATAAAAAATCATTTTTATGTCCTGCTTCCAGAGATAAATGTATGACTGTTATTAGAGTTACTAATACCTGCCTATATGAATTTAATCAAATAAGATTTACTCCATTTTTTAACTTTTACATTTCTTATATATATTAATTCTTAAAATTAAGTATAAGAGTATTCTTTAATTTTATTATTCAGAAATATGTGCCATTGCTCATGTATCTGAAATGAAAAATGACGGTAGGTCAGGAAACATCCAATATTTACATAATTATGAAAATTAACAGAATAACAGTAGGAAGAGACCATGTAGATCTTCTAGTCTAAGCCCCTGATCAAGCAAGAAACTCTTTATCATGTCAGACAAATGGTCCAGACTCTTCTTAAAAACCTCCAGTGTTGAAGCATCCACAATTTCTGGAGGCTGGTTATGCCAATGATTAATTGTTCTAACTGTTAGAAATTTGTCCTTAGTTCTGTGTTTCTTTTCTCCATTATTAGATTCCATTCATTGCTTCTTGTCCTGCCTTCAGGTGCTTTGGAAAATAAGTTGACCACTTTTCTTTATGGTAACCCTTTAGATATTGAAACACCACTATCATGTCACCTGATTCTTTTTTTCATTAAACTAGACATACCCAATCCCTGCAATTGTTCTCCATATATTTATCTTTCAGTTGTCAACGCTGCTAACTTTGGATGTTTTTGCATTGACAACAGATGGAGATGCAACTATTTTCTTCTTTTGCTTTTAGAGTTAGAGTTAGATGATGTTGAGGGGAGGAACGTACATAAGAGTCTAGCTAGACATAATAATTATAATAATGCTGAACCTAGTGTGAGAACCAAGGTTATTGAAATAAGAGATGATAAAGAATTGGTGGGATGGACAGTTGGAGGGGAAGCCCACATTCCCAATTAATTGAGGAATGTGATTTATGACTATTAACTGGGGGAGGGAATTGTGCTTTGATACTATGTGCTCAGGGGAGGGGAATTCAGTTTTTGGCTTCGCTTATGTTAGTGCTGATGCTATTCTACTCAGATAAGATTCTTTAAATTAAACAATGCCTCAAAGTTCTTTGAAGAGTTTCATCTGTCAGAACTATGACATTAACCCCAAAACTCCAACTTTTTCCTAACTTTTTCCTAATCCTGAGGTCCTGAGCCCCAGTTGCTGCCCCTAGAATCTTGGGATAAGCAGACAAAGATTCAGGGAAGATATCAGCATGGAGAAAAAGAGAACACCTGAAGCCAGCATCCTGGCAGGGGCTGCTACCCTAGAGAGAGAGCGACAGCCAACACACTAGTGGAGAAGGAATTTTTTCAGGCCTCCCTGCTGGAGGCAGAGCCCAAGCTGCGACAACAGCTGATCTGGTCATCAGAATGGGCCCAGCCCAGCAGAGATTCCATACACCTCAAAACGGTCTTGCCACCCTCTAGTGCTTCAAAGGCAGATGAGGCTGAGCTACCATGAAGGGATTCCCCCACGTCACATTCCTCAGACAGGTGGAGAACTACAAAACCATATGCTGCTGAGGACTCGGGTGAGTGGAAGTACCTGACCGCAGCTCATAGTCAGTCAGTGGAGAAGTTGGTGGAGAGGTTCAAGGAGCTAGAGATCAGAAGTGGAAAGCAACCTTCCCATTCACCATACGCCAGTGATCAGGATGATCGGCGAGGCAGCCACCAACTACTGACAAGGGGAACCCCAGCCCCTCCTGTGCAGACCAGACAGCCTCTCCATCCTCAAAGCCCCCTGTCAGGGCCTCCAGCTCCACAGAGTCCAGCCATCACCCCTCCAAAAGCCCCCCTGCAGGCCAGCAACAGGTGGGATGAAAGCAGTCCCCACCCAGACAGCAACCATTCAGAGACCTATGGCAACTGGGGATGCCACAACTGCCAGCAATGCAGCAATAGCTGGAGGGGTGGCAACAGCCCCTGAATGTGCAGCTACTGGGGGGGGGCTAGCAACAGCTGGAGATGCAACAACCACAGTGAGCAACCATTGATGGCACCACCCTTCAGAGCAACCTTTGATGGGGACCCAGAGAAGCTGATATTTTCTTCAACAAAGTGCACTCTCACTTGAACTGCTGTGCTTATCTCTATCTGAACCCAGCCACTATGGTTGACATGATTGCATCCAGCTTAGAAGGAGAAGCATCTGAGTGGGTGAACTATTTATATAATGAGTAGGCACCTGAATTGGAGGACCCCCACCTCTTCCTCCTAGGATTGCGAACAAGGTTCAAGGACCCATCCATTGCCCTCAAAGCAGAAGAACAAGTCCACAAGATAAAGCAAGCCAGCAGGCCTGCACTGGAATATGTGCGAGAGTTTCACAAGGTAGCCAATCAGATAGAGAGGTGGCCTGAGCAATCCCTAGTTCATCACTTCAAAGAGGGACTAGACAATCACTTCTCCCAGGGCTGTATCTATTGAGCAGTACCTGATCAGCTGCAAGAATGGTACCAGGCAGCAGTAAGACTAGATGTTCAGCTTGCCCTCTATAAGAAACTACCCCCACCTGAAGCCTAGTTGAGACTATAGGAAACACCCTAATAAACTGAGAGAGAAACACCTAACATGTGCTTTTGTTTACTTTACAAGATTTGTCCTTTTTGTAAATGGGGGCAGATGTCAACACTGCTAACTTCAGATGTTTTTGTATTGACAACAGATGGAGATGCAACCATTTTCTTCTTTTGCTTTTGCTTTTAGAGTTAGAGTTAGATGATGCTAGGGGGAGGAATGTGCATGAGGGTCTAGCTAGACAAAATAATACTGAACCTAGTGTGAGAAACAAGGTTATTGAAATAAGAGATGACAAAGAATTGGTAGGATGGAGAGCTGGAGGGGAAGCCTGTATTTCAAACTAATTGGGGAATGTAATTTATGATTATTAACTGGGGGAGGAATTATGCTTTGATACTATGTGCTCAGGAGAGGGGAATTCAGTTTTTGGTTTCTCTTATGTTAGTGCCAATGTTATGCTACTCAAAGATTATTTAAGGTAAACAATGCCACAAAGTTCTTTGAAGAGCCATGACATCAGTTTTCTAATCTTCTTTGTTGCTCTTCACTGCATTCTTTTTAAGAGTCTATTTTTGATCATGGTGACCAAATTATTATAATTTAATGGGGAAAAGTCATAATAAATTCCACATAAGTACTGAATGAGCTCACTCTCCCTAAAACTTCAGGAAAGTTCTGTATTAAGTGTCTTTGATTCATTTTAATTTTTAGTTGTTCATCATTTCAAACGTATGCATATTTTGCTGAGTTCTAATATGTTTGGATAGTTTGAATGTTAGGGATAATCTGAAAAGAAACAGTTCTATTGCCAACATGCTGTCCTATTACTAGAGTTTCTCAACAACAAGAATTTAGATCATTTCTGGTTGACCATAACTGGATTAATATTTCCTAGAATGCTACATAGCAGTTCATCATGATAGCTGCACGATAATCTTCTCACTGTTTCTGGGTTTTTTTGTAAGGCAAACAGCTTCCAAATGTTGCTAACATTTCCAGACTTTGGGGGAAAAATGGATCCTTACTCCAGATTTCATATGCATTGAATCCTTTCATGTGATTGACTGTTCTTATGTTCTCAAGCTCTTGTGACATCTGTTGTGTGACTGCAGCTTTTTGCTAGTAACTCCAACCCATTAATCATCATAAAATAAATGTACCATTCTATAAATTAAAATCAGGCTTCCTGAGTTGAAACATCAGTAAAAAAAAATGTTTTAAAACATCTGATTGTGAACCAAGACTGTGATAATGCTATCAGTAGATTGAAACGATAAGATCTGAAGATATAGTATAATTCAATTTATCTTGAGGAGTGTATTTTCCAATTTTTAAGTCAAAAGCATAGTTAAGAGAATACAAAACTAATAATTTTAAATAAAACATAATTAAAAGAAAAATGATTTGTCATTTTCACTGTATTATATTTTCCTTTGTAGAAATATGATGTTCAAATCAGTGGAGACTAGCTGTATATTAGTGCATAATATCAGAACCAATATCCCAATTGCAATATAATATAAATTACAACAAACCTTTGTTATGTATGCAATATTGTTTCAGACTGCAGGTGAGAATTCATACGATCAAGTGCTGTTCTATAGTTCTAGTTCAGCCTGTTTGATGACAATCCAATTTGCTACCTTTCTGATGGAAAAACATTAGCTTATGGGTAATTCTATTTAGAGTATTTTCCATCCCAGATAAAGATGACTTAAGAAAATAAGATCTATATACAACATGAAGCATAAACTTTTCAATTGAATCATTCCTTTGCTTTTCCAGTATTCAATATGTAATTTAAGTATTCTACAGAAAGGTTTGTTCATGGCCCAGTTAAATAATATCACTCATGCATAAAAGCTAACCTCTTTCAAAAAGAAGAAGCACTTAGCAGCTAGGCCTTTTTATGACTGAATGTTCACATACAATTTGAACATTCACTGTGACACACTTGGTTCATATTACCATCTGGCATCTACTTACAAACAAGATCATGGGCTGAAAATAAACCCTACATTTATTGGGAAAGTACATGCCAATGTATGATTTTTTCTGATCTCTCTCTCTCACACACACAGACAAACAAAATACATTAGTTAGTATATTCTCAGACTGGAATCCAGTTTGCAGGCTAACTCTGCATTCCACTGCAAGGAGTTCAATTCAACCGTCTCAAGATTGATTCAGACGTCCATCCTTCTGGGGTCATTAAAATGAAGACCCAGATTATTAAGGACAATGTGCTGACTCTGTAAACTGCTTAGAGAGGGCTGTAAAGCACTGTGGAGCAATATATAAGTCTAAGTGCTATTGCTATTAAGATAAATCTAAAGTTAATTTCAAAGGTAAATTATTTGGCAAAAAAATCTATTTACCTTTTATGTAAGTATATAAAATGTTTTCCTTTAGCTGAAAGAGCAAATTCCCAGGTACTATACATAAAGAAATAGTTCTGAGAAGCACTATGAATCTTTTAAAAAAAGGTTTTCCATGAAGAACCTTTCCTTTTTGAAAGTCATACTCTGTCCCACACGCAACTCCAAATGCTCTTGTTCAACTAGAACTGCATTTCTCTTGGGCCCACCTGAGACTTTTCAATCTCATTTTTTTGCTGAAGCCTCTCATTCCAGGAAAAATCATCTCTCAGCCTAGATAAAGCCTTACTCAGTTGTCCTCATTTTATGGTGAAGTTGCAGATTCTCTGTTGGCAATTCTTAATTACATTTGTAATATAGTATATTTCAAATAGAAGACTTTTAACTTTGGTTCAATTTGGCACATTACCTATTGTGGAAACTGTAGGCAAATATACTAATCTCTATACAGTAATTTTAGATATTTCTGGTCAGACACAGATAGCAAATCAGTAATCTATGTAAAGCTATACCACCCTTTGTGCCATGGCATCTGACATTCTTAAATCTGATTATCAGAAACTTTACTTATCTTTCTTATGAAAAAATTACAATCTTCCTCCTGCAAGACCTAACTTGGACAAAGGTTGTCAGGTTTTTAGCAATAAGTATGGCCTGCAGAAGAGAGGTGATGTCTCCTTGTTATTGTTTCAGGTTTGTTTTCCTATATTTTAAATTTTATATTTTCATTTTATTAATGTGTTTGTATTTTTATTCATATTTTACTGGTCTGAAGCCATAAATTAAATTAATGAAATGAATTACTCGAGTAATTTTCATTATTTGTGTGACACTTTTCTAAATATTTACAATTTCGATTGTCAAAATCATATCACAGGAGAAAAAAATACCCCAGTCACTAGTTCCATGCACCCAAACATGGATTTCTAAAATAAGAGTCCCTCTGAATTGAAAAAAGATATTAGTTTTGAAATCTGTGTGAGTCTTTAAAGCACTTTGTGATATGGGAAGATTGGAATAAACAGAGGGGAACAAACAGAAACTGGGCTACAGTTTCTGACTACTGAATTCAGTCAAAGCTTTGAATTTTTTTTTTTTCTGTTTTAATTCTTGGCAAATGCCGTTTGTTTCTAAACTTGTTTATGTCATTTGCATTCCTCAGTGCAATGCCTCCTTTATTAAACCTGTTTGCCTTTTCTTGACTATTTATGTGGAAGCAAGACATGCACATTGGTTAATGTGGTCAATACAATGTTGCAAAGATAGATATAAATATTCTTGTTTCTGCTGGAAATGGCAGCACTGTTAATTAATAAAAGAGGGGAAGTCACTGCTGCTTTGCATGAAAATTTGTGGGATGAATGCCCATTGTTAAATTAAGTTCATTCCCATTCCCTTTTGAGCATTTTTTTTCCGCTGCAGTTCCTGCTTCAACTTTTGCGGATGGATGTCGGCCAGCTTCATGATTTACAATCTTCAAAAGCTGCTTCTGCCAACATGTGGATCTTGTCAAGGTGCTCAGTGGTGTTTAAGAAGCTTTAGAAGTAAATCCTGTCTTTTACACAAGTTCATTTCCCTCTATTCCCCCTCTCCTAGCCTTAGTTTGGCTATGGCTTTGGCTTCTTTGTTCTTTCATGACTAATATTGCCATCTGTGACCATTACATATTGACATAGCAATGTAACATATGAAACACAGGAAAACCAGAAAGTTTGTATTCATCTTAACATTTGTTGTTTAAAGCTAGAATCCTTTTTTGCAATCACCTGAAGCCCTCTCAGGTGTCTTCAGATCTCTAACATGCTGCAATAAATCAACAGCTTTTGCTATTGTTATATATTTGTTCTTATGGAAGGCTTATTTTTGCAGAGATAACTAGTTCCACTGGCACTGCATGAATACCTGCAGCATTAGTCTTTATTTATTATTCTTTAAACATAAGGGGGGGGGGGGAGAAAGTTTGCATGTGTGACATTTAACACCACCTGCTGTTAGTGGCAGATATATCTATGATCAGCCATATATATATTTGAGATAAAATCCTACTGAGGATGTTAACTGAACCACTCCCAAAATTGAATTTATGTCAGCTGCCTCCAGCAATAGTGCAACAGCCAGAGACGATTATAAAGAAGGCTCAGTTTGAGTCCATTTCTGTGTTTAAGGAATAGCGTATAGGGTGGAGGAAGAGGAAGAGCAGGTACAAGAAAACATGTTCTGACTTAATATATTTTGAAGCTGATGTGATGCAAGGTGCACATTTGAAATCTCTGTGGAGATCTTGCAGTTTCCCATTTTATATTATAGTATAGACAAATACAAATGTTTGACCAGACAATCAAGATTCACAGCCCTTGATATATCATATTGTATTAATGTGTGGGGTCAACCGAATGCTTTATTCTCTTAAAACTCAAATAGCAGAAATTAGAGAACAGTATAACAGGGTAGCTAATGAATGACTGGGAATGGAAGTAATTCACCCTGATACCCTGAATTCCCTACAATATAAGGCAATCTGAAAAGAATAATTGTTACACTGTTGGTTACTACCAAGCTGCCCAGAATGAATAAAAGCTAGGTGAAAGTTACATTACATAAAGGCAGCCTTCTGCAGAATAGGTACCTCTGGATTTCCCAGATTTCTCCAGAACTCTACCTGTTGCTGAGAATTATGGGAATTTGAAGCAACACAATGCTGTTGAACACTCTGTGTTCCAACTGGAAGGTCAAAACTGAAGAGAAACTTGCAAACTGTCAGCAATGATACTAGTGGGAGTATTTGTGGGAAATGTTTGACATTTATTGATGTTTATACCTATTAAGCAAGTTTTTCCCCACCGACTAACCGGAAGTGGGGCTTTAGCATGAGGCACAGCAAGGGAGTTATCCATGTACTGACAACCCCAAAATATCTGAAGGACAGTATGCAAAGTAATAAATCTAGTTAGCAGGCTTAGAGACAGATGAAATGGAACTCAGTAGTCTTCACAAATAATAATAATCTTCATTAATAATACTAGAAGAATTCAAGTGTTACATCAAAAATGTACTGGGCTAATTATTAATTAACCATCCATCACTGGATGCTTAAAATGCATATCTAGTCTGCACACTTTTTTGAACAAACACCAGTATATGCCCAATTATCTTCATTAAATGATCATAAATATTTTTAATTAGCTGATGACATTGTTTTATTTTTTCCAAACATCTATTAACTAAAAATAATATCTATGAAGAAAGAAGAAAAGAAGACTACACAAAATCTGCCAATATCATATTCCAGGATAAACAATAATCCCATTCACAGAACAACCACCACCCCACCCACACAATGACTTGGTTACCTATCCATCTGATCAAAAAAGCTGAGGAAACAGGCAGATCTTCAGTGCTTTATCAGGCTGACAAGGCTGGAGCCATTGTTGGAAGGTTTGTGATATCAGAAAAAGCTTTTTTTTCCCTATAATAAAATAACAACAGCCAATTCCCCACAAATTATCTGTAAGACCAAATGAATACATATTACTTTATATATACATATATGTTTTGCATTCCATTTTTTCTTTTACCACAAATGAGGGCATATGGACTGTATTCTGACAGTATTGGATTTTTTTCCTGGATGATCCTGAAAAAATAAGAAGCATCTAATAAGTCATTATTCCAAATCCTACACCAAAATACTCAACATTTTTTTTAAAAAAACTAACTTAGTAGGTTAGATAGGTTGATTCTAAATCAGACATGTCAAACACAAGGCCCAGGGGCCAGATCCGGCCTGTGAAGTGGTTTCATGCAGCCTGCAAAGCCATCCTGAAAACAGTGAGGGAAAGGCCCCCACTGCCTTGGCCCTGGCCCAGAGACCCTCCTCCTGCCAGAGACCCTCAGATCTGTCCCACTCCTGCCCAGCCCCCATAGGCACCCTTGATGCGAACCATGTAGAGCTGGCCATGCCCATCCAGTAGGCCATACACACTTTAGCCACACCCACTCAGTAGGCCATGCCCACCCAGGCCATGCCCACCCTGCCCCCTGAGGGCAACCACAATACTGATGCGGCCCTCAATGAAATTGAGTTTGACACCCCTGTTCTAAATCATCTAAGCAGGTGTACATATACATTAATTTTAAGTCTATTATGCATAAGAAGAAAAGAACTGATGAACTGATGAAATATTTCTGAAATTTCAGAATTTCTAAAAGACAACAGAAATAATCATTTGTAATTATGAAGCTCATAATGATAGTGAGACAAAAAGTCTGGATTCCAGAGTTGATCATATTATCTGACAGACTGAGGAAGTTGTATTTCATGGTAATGAAGGCAGGGGGGCGGGGGTGTAGAAGGGAAAATAGTAATTTATTGGTCATTACCTGCTGTGAGCCTACAGAACAGAATTATATATTAATGAGAACATAGAGAACATAGAATTCAGGGAATTAAATAAAAATGCTATTGCTTTCAATTCTTAAAACTTATAATAGGCAAACAAATGTTTTAAGTAATTCAAGTCTCTATACTCTTTTTTTTTTTTCTTTTAGTAGGTGAAGCTTTGGATTCAGGGAGCATACTAGCTAATGTCCTAAATAGTTTTGTGTTTTTTTTTTCCAAAAGGCAACTTTCTTTCTTTTTGTTCTTTGAAAATGTTTTCCTTCTCATCCAAGAAACTTTTTCAGTTCTCTGGATGATTGAGAATCTCCATAGACATGCTAGCTAATGCTAACTGA
This sequence comes from Daboia siamensis, assembly GCA_024449315.1. Taxonomy (NCBI): domain Eukaryota; kingdom Metazoa; phylum Chordata; class Lepidosauria; order Squamata; family Viperidae; genus Daboia; species Daboia siamensis. The sequence goes on along the minus strand of JAKJMR010017869.1, from coordinate 985,954 downwards.
AAACCTGAGGCTAACTTATATTATTTTTCCTCTAAATTCAATACACTGAGAAAAGGTGACAGTGTGTTGAGTTGGAGACATATAGTGCAGCTTGATCTTAGGGAGTGTGTTGAAAAGTTAGGTTTTTGCCCTTCCTCAAGCAGATAATTGACAAATGTATGAGTTTGAAAAAGAAAGAATATTTCCTGATTTAGAAAAAGTGTATGAAAAAGTGCAGAAGTCTAATTTATGGAAAGTTCTGAGTAAATATGGAGATGAATGTTGACTGATGAATGTGGTAAGACTAGTGTAATTGAAATAAGATTTATGTGAGAAGAAACAAACGCTTAGTGCAGGGGTCTTCAAACTTGGCCCTTTGATGACTTGTGGACTTCAACTCCCAGAATTCTGGGAGTTGAAGTCCACAAGACATCAAAGGCCCAAGTTTGAAGACCCCTGGCTTAGTGCATGGTTAGTCATTGAGCAGTGAACAAACAAGACCTGTGTGATAGATATCCTTTTAGCCAGAGGTCTTCAAACTCGGCCCTTTGATGA
>JAKJMR010017869.1:954479-982527 GCA_024449315.1 Daboia siamensis | reverse complement strand
TCTTCTTCTTCTTCTTCTTCTTCTTCTTCTTCTTCTTCTTCTTCTTCAAAAATGAAGTCCAGTTACCTTTTGGAAAAGCACCTTTCTGCCAACTATGACCTGGATGATTGAAACGCTCCACAGACATTTGTTCATTTGTTTTGTTTTGTTTTGGTATCAGAAACAATAACTTTATCTATCTATCTATCTATCTATCTATCTATCTATCTATCTATCTATCTATCTATCTATCTATTTATTAAATCAAAATGTAATATTCCTCCATGACCATCCTTTCATGTTGCTAAGATACCAGGAAAATAAAAACATGTAGGGAATGAACAATTAAGGCTTTAGATCCAGTCCTTTGCTCAATGCAGGAATTTGAATTAAAGCAGCCTTGACATAGTTCTCTTTTCATTCAGTGAAGAACTCACTATTTCCATGGCATTTTTTCTAGATAAAATGAAAATGCACAATCTTATGAGATGCTTGTTACAGGATACTGAGACTTATTATGGGGTACAGTATCTTTGGTGTTTTAGTGGGGCTGTCCACCCAGCGAGATAGCCCAGATAGGAAGCACGGCCAGATGGACTAATTCTATTTTATAGTAAGATTATATTAAGAGAATCTTGCGAGTCTGAAAATATCTTTCTTCCCTATTGCCCTTACAGCCTGATAAATTATGGAAGGTCCCTTCTAAAATTCTTTTTTTGGGCTAAACTGGGTTGTCCAACTGTTCCTTAGCTTTAGCTCTTTTCACTGTCTCCCCATGTCATTCTCACATATCATTTAGAGAGGCTTTAAAATAATGTGAATTTGTTTATTAATTTTAAGTACAAATAATCTCATAGTTCCAGTAATAAAATAAATAAATCTCTTACTTTGTATGGCCTGTTCTGTATAAGTAAAGGTAGACTAGATGTCTATAAAGCCTTGCTTCCATGAAAGCAGGTTAACTCAGCTGAATACATAATACCAGAGCTTTCTTGTGTATATATTATGGCTACATTCTTCACATTTTACTGAAGTACTATTTGGTTTGGGTTAGCAGGATGTTTAGTACTCCTTGTGTTGAAAGATGAATTACTTTATTGGCCAGGACACATAATAAATCTGAGGGTTTGTTGCACCCAAGCTCTCCTTTTCAGTTCTTATGGGCAGAATACAGCCCCAAACAGCTGCTACCAAATAAAGAAAAAAAAAGATGCAGCATCTGTAAAAAATGATATAGAGCAGTAGTTCAGGGCTGCTACAATTAAGAAAACTGAATTGGGAAGGTCAGCAAGCAAGTAATCATGAAATAGAACAATCTGTGAAACATTTCAACAGCAATGAACTTCTCCCAGGGTATCCACTGATCTAAACCCACAAGTAATTGGTGATGATAGTTGTGAGCATTCATATTTGACTAAATGCCACGGCTGCTTATTTTGAAATGACAGAGGAAGCAAATAAATCTTATGCTTTGACTATGATGATTCTCCTCATCAAACTCACATCAAACTCAGTAGCCAACATTTGAAAGCTGCTTTGTTATTGTTGTTCATGTACTGAAGAAGTGAGCAACCAGCAAGTGATGTAGAAAGAAAATGAACTTAAGATCAGTGGTTTTTTTTTATTTTATGACACTTTGCCATGCGCTTTTATAAAAAGCAGAGTGCCTGAATTTCTCCCTCATTCATTCATACAATTGTCCATTCCCTCCTCATTATTTTAATTCAGATGTAAAATATGCTAAAATTGTCCAATTAGTTGAATTTCATTGTCACTTTTTCCTAATCTATAATATTTTAAGATAGAATCCTCAGGATTATAAATTATATTCCATTGTATCCAAGGATTATAAATTATATTCCATTGTATCCATTGTATTCCATTGATTTATAATTATAAACCCATTTCTTAATAATCCTAATATGGAATGTGCATTTTGCAGTGATCCACACAGTGATTTGTTGTTTTAATTCAACTGATAATAAAGAGGAGAGAAACAAGAAGGAAAGTTATTATCAAGCAGAACTATTGAAACATATAGTTTGAAAATAAGCATCATTTTCATTTCATGACAACCAAACAAATTCATTATATGACTATTACTGCAGCAATTGTATTATCTGCAAAACTTTGAAAGAAAATTAAAACATTAATTGTGTTGCCACTATTTCAACCCACAGGCATACAAAATATCAATTAGTATCAAATATTAATGAACTATATCAACTACAGTAACAGTACTCCCTTCCCCCATTTGTCTTCATTTTATTTCACTTCCTAAATATTATTTTAGCAATGGTAATTTATGGACTTTAGACCTAGTAGTGATTGATAGGATTATCACAGCTCCTTTTTGGATTTCAGAGAAAATCCATTGCCAGTTGATTGATTGATTGATTGATTGATTGATTGTTAGAGAACCAATTTGGTGTAGTGGTTCAGATATCAATTATAAATTGGGAAACCATAAATTATAGTCCCATTTTAGGCACAAGCTAACTGGATGGCCTTAGGTCAGTCACTCTGTCTCAAACCTAGTAAATAGATCTTTCTAAGGGACTTGCCCATGTAGTTGCCAGGACTCAAAAGCAAAATACTATATATGAAAGACATAAGGTAGGAGGCAGGAGTAATTTGGTCCAGTGATAAAAAGAACCAGGCTAGTAAGTAAGGAGCTGAGTTTCAGTCCTGCCTTAGGCCTGAAGCTATCTGGGTGACTTTGGACAGGTTGCTTTTTCTCCACCCTAAGGAAAAGATACTGGCAAACTACTACTGAAAAAGGATTTGTTCAGGACGTTGCCAGGACTCAAGATTGACTTAAATAAAATATATAAATACATACTCTAACTGAGGACTGAAAAGCAACAGACAAACTTGAAAATACTCATCATTCACTAGTGTTGTAGGCTGATTTATTATATTTCACTTCCTGTATTTTTAATCTTGAAGTTCTAAGAACACCAGGCATGAGATGCAGGTTTTGTTTCCTTTTATTGAAGTGCTTCAGCAAAAGGGGTCCCAGGCAGCAAAATGCCAGGACCCAGAACAAAGGATTCAACAAAATTTTATACAATTTTTCAAGGCAGAATAAAGAAACATTATCTAATAGGCATTTTGAAAGTTATCTAAAAGGTCCTATATTGGCTCCATGCCATCTCTATTTATAAGTCACGGGTGTCAAACTGCCAGCCCATAGACCAGATGCATCATAGCAAAACTGCACCCACCTCATTGCTGGCAATGGCAAAAAAAGTTGTGATACGTCATAACATGTCACATGATGTTGCGAGTTTGATACCCCTGTTCTAAATCTTAACTAATAAGCATTTCAAAGGTTATCTAGCAAGTGTTCTATTGGCTCTGTCTTAGCCCTATTCCTTATCTTAACAATATATCTTATATGTTATGTCTGGCATTCAGCTCTTGTCCACACTCCTTTTCCTTTATCTTTGTTATGCAGGCCTTACAAATACACATCTCCTCCCTTCCTTCTGAATTCATGCCATAACCTTGCATTTTTACTGCAAATACCTGCACCAAATGGCCCATCATCCTCCCCCTTTGAATCTGAAAATGGCTGAGGTTTCCAAGATTCAGCTAATACCAGTATCTCTGTGTGGAGAGCTGTGTTGTTTGCCTACAAGCAGAAAGGCTAAGCAAGCCACAACAGGTGATAAATAGAATAAAAGAGATACACACAAATACCATATTTGAAGTTTTCAACCAGCTGAGGTCAGGTAGCCATCCCTTCAGCCAATCCTACCAACTTTTGCCAGAGAGATGAAATTATTGTTCCTGGCTGATTGTCCAATGTCTCGTAAATGTTGCTCTATTGTTTTATTCAGAGACTGGAAAGACAAATGACATGCTGGACTAACGGCATGGCAATAATCTCCTGTCATGCTAACAGGTAGTCTAACACAATCCGATGCTGGGCTGTAATTTGGTCCAGCTGCTCAATCTCATTCTGCATTATATAACTATAAAAGCTGTGGAATTGATTGTCTTCTTTAAACAACAGGTGAGGCTGATGATTGCCCCTTGATTGGTGGTAGTAGCTCCCCCCTGTTTAAATTCCTAAAGACAGCAGACCAAGTACACCCCCATTGAGAAGGCCTTCAGTCCCCTCTGGAAGCATTTATATAGCACAATAGTATCATTACACCCTGGCCCAAGGTATTGTGGGGCAACAGTTGTAGTGATAGTGTCAGCATCCCGATACCTCTGGCAAGAAGTGGTTAAAAGGGTGATGACTTGGATGGTCATAGTTAAATAACCTAAGACAATACAATGTCCTCCTACACCTGAATGAAAGTTGGTGGCCCATTTATCATAGAAGAACCATAAGTTAGGATCTTTGATCATCCAGCCTGAACATATTCCATCAATGCCAAAGTAATAGTCCCATATGGGATTGTGTAGGATGTATTTATAGTAGACCATAGGGTGGTCTCATTCCATGGCTTGGTTCTGTTAGATTGGTATGAGGAGTTGTAACTTCCCCATAGCCAGATCTTTTGAGTACATTGAGTACAGTTTCTGAGTTTACTATCCAGTTTCTGAAACTTGGACCAGTCTTTCCATTTGTTGTTCCATTGTCCCTTGCTATAACAACAAAAACAGACACCAGGAGTAGTTTTGGAATACATAAACTTACAAAAATCAATCTAGTACATGTGGGTAGGTACCTTAGAACACAGCAGAATTCTCATGCACTCCTTTGTATAATTCTTGCAGAACAAATCAGATTCACTGATGAGGATACATATTAGGGATATCTCTACCAATGTCATAGGATGTTCATATAGGAGGTGTACATATTTTAAACATAGGATGAGTGTGAGCCAAAAACTAATTGCTCTTGATGCTCACCACAGTTAGAAGTGTCACCAGCCCCAATGTCCAGAGGTTTGGACCAAACAAGTTGGGAGAATGATAGAATCCAGACTCCATTTTGGAATCCCTAGTTCATATGGATCCTCAGGACCACAATGTAGCTGAATAAAAGTGGAAACATCTTTTATATTAATCCCCACAGTGTTAATCAAGCATAAGGGTTGGTATGGATCCTCTAGGTAACAGGCAGAACTTGGTGGTTGTGACCCAACTGGTAAATTTCTCCAAGGCTGTTGGTTAAAGGTGGTCATGACTGGCTGTCCGCATAGATTTCCTCCCATTTATGGTCTTAGCCTGTTGCTAGATTTATCTCCTCCTACATCTTGGCCTTCACCTTCCCATCTGTTAGTGGCACTACTCTTAATTCTAATGTGAGTAATCACCACTGTTAATAGAGAGAACAGCTATGGTCAATGGCTTTGTCCTCCCATGCATCTGCAGTTCTTAAGGCTTCTGTTTCCAAGTCCTCTTCAGAAGAAGTTGCTGGTTGCATAGTCCAGAAATCAGGGAACACAGTCTGTGGACACTTCTTTACTCTGGAATAATGTATCCAAATGTCAAGCCCTGCACTTTCAATGCTGTATGTGTCAGGACCACTTGAATTAGTTCTTTCCACTTCTCATCCAAGATAGCTGTTGTTCTTCATGTCTTTATAAGCACCCAGTTTCCAGGTTGAAATGAATGTGCTGGATTATCTAAGCTGGGATATTAGTTCTCCTGTAGATAATGAGAAACAGAATTCATGAACCCATGAGTTGTTTTACATATCAGTGTGGGGTTAGTTTGCCCACTTGCAAAATGGACTTTTCTTTTGCCTTTAGGAAGGGGTACAATCACCCAAAAAGAACCTCAAAGGGGTTCAAATCTGTCCACTTCTGTGGTGCAATTCGAAGCCTTAATAGTGCAATTGGTAAAGCCTGTGGCCAGGAAAGATGAGCCTCCTGACATAGTTTAGCCAAGTGTCATTTCAATAAATCATTGCATTTTTCCACTATACCACTACTCTCAGGATGATAGACTGTATGAAGCTTTCAAGTGATATTTAACTGTTAACACAACTGTTGCACAACTTTAGCTGTGAAGTTGGACTAGAATTAGATGACAGACTATTAGGTAGCCTGAACCTGGGGATAATTTCTTTCAGGAGGGTTTTTACAACCTTATGGGCTTTGTTAGTCTGGCAAGCAAAAGCCCAAGATCATTCCATAAATGTGCATACTAATACCAAAATATATTTTAAACCCTGCTTCCTAGGCAATTCATCAAAATCTATTTTCCAAATGGCTCCTGGATAGTTGCCTTTGAGTTGTACTCATAGGGATAATTGGCCCTTTTGGATTATTTTTGGCAGGGGTCAAGCATGCTGCCACAACTTGGGCAGCAACAGAATAGAATCACTTCCCAATCACATAGTGTGTCACAAAGTTTGCTAAAGCTTTCATTCCCCAATATGTACTAGCATGCACTTGTGATAGAAGAATCCTTAGGGGTGTGCCAGGTAAGATAGGTTTGTCCTCTAGCCTCCACTACCCATCGGTTCCCTCATTACCCCTGATAGATTTGGCCCACACTTTTTCTTTGGGTGTATAAGAGAGTGGAGAGGTGGGTATGTGTGGAGAAATAGGGATTAGGGAAGCCTCTAATTCTGGGCATTGTAGGGCAGCTGCCTTAGCTGCCTTACCTGCAACCCTGTTCCCTTTTGCATAAAGGGTGTCTTGTTTTGAATGTCCCTTAACATGTACAACTGCTTTGATTGCCAGACTGCTTCTAACAGTTCCAAAATTTGTGAGCCATACTTAATGATTGATACTTTTGCACTTAGTAATCCTCTTTCCCTCCACAGGGCCCTATGGGCATGCAAGACTCGAAAAGCATACTTGCTATTTGTATAGATATTTACTGTGTGATACTTGGCCAGTAGTAAGGGCCTGGGTAAAGCAATCAGCTCAGCCAGTTGGACAGAAGTATTGACTGGTAATGGATTAGCCTCTACAATTTCCCACAGTGTATCCCCTACATATCCCACCTTTCTCTGCCCTTCCACCACAAACCTATTACCATTGGTAAACCATTCACAGTTGGCATTTGGGATAGATTGATCCCCGAGGTCAGTTCTACTGGCTTAGATTGAATCTACAACCTGTACACAATCTTGGTGGAGATCAGTGTTTATCTGAGGTAAACGTGTGGCTGGATCAAGTCTATTGCACATTTCCAAATGTACAGCAGGGGAGTCAAGCAGGAGAGTTGGTATTTTGCTTGACAGCCCCTGGTCATCCAAAATACTCCTTTTACCTCCATATTTTTCTTGAACTCCATGTGAAACCTTAACTATGAGTTGTCCCAATGTTAGCTTTTGAACTTCTTAGACTAATAGGGCTATCGCTGTCACCGCTCACAAACAGCCGGGCCATCCCAAAATCACTGCATTTGTTTGCTTGCTGAAATATGCCAAAGGTCTCTGCCATGAGCCCAATTTTGAAGTGAGAACTCCTGCTGCAATGCCATTCCATTCAGGTATGAAAAGCGTAAAAGATCTAGTGGCGCCTGGAAATTCCAAAGCTGATGCTCTCATAAGTTCCTTTTTAAACTGTGTAAATGCCTATTGGCATTCTCTGGTCCATTCAAATATTTCCCTGCCCCCTCCCTTGACTACATCATAAAGGGACTTAACAATTAGCCCAACATTGGGAATCCAAATTCTACAAAAGCCAGCCATTCCCAGAAACCCCTTTAGCCCTTTTCTGTTATCTAGGGACTTTAATTTACAGGCAGCTTCTTTCGTTGGGACTAACAAACTTCATTATACCTCAGAGATGTGATATCACAAATATTTAACCTTGTCTTGCACCATTTGGGCTTTTGTTTTAGACACTTTATAGCCACAAGTCGTCAGCCAATTCAAGAGCAATATAGTCCTCTCTATACATATGCAGGACTACCTGATTCTGTAATAGCTTTGTTTCTTATGCCATCCATTTGGTAAACTCGCAAGGTTCGTTTTTCTCACCATTTATATATATACATAATCCAAAATAGACTGTGTTCTTTCTCTGTGTCATATAACATATATGGGTATATGCATTTATTTATTTATGTATGTCATATTTATGTAGTATATATTGGAGGTGGTGATCCTTTGAGAACTGTATGCAATGAAATTTCATGTTAATGTATGCCAATTAGTGTACATTCAAAGTGACAATAAAGTTATTATTCTAAGTTCATTTGTCTCTCATATTGGCACACAAAAGAAAATCATCCACATACTGTAAAATTGAATATTCCTTGACCCATGATGGTTTATACAGGTCTTTAGCCAGGTTTTGGCCAAAGATGGCTGCTCTTAAATCTTTGTGGTCACCTAATCCACATATATTTTATGGGGGTGCCTGATATTGTGTCTTGCCATTCAAAGGCAAAGATTAGTTGGCTCTCTTTTGTCAATGGGATGCAGAAAAAAGCATTCTTACAATCCAATACTGTAAATCATTTGTCTTTTGGGTTAATTTGTGCCAATAAGGTATTCATAGATGGTGAGGGTATTTTTGTTCATCCTTTTCAGGTCCTGGACAAAATGGAAGGACCCATGTGGTTTTGTAATAGGTAACAGTGGGGTGTTCCAAGGTGAAGATGTTCGCATTATAAATCCCCATTCTAGGAAGTTTTCTATTATGGGCTTAATATCTTACTTTGCCCATTTAATATTATATTGCTTTATATTGGCCAGTTGTCCTCCTGGGATTAAGGTGACTGTGACTGGCTCAGCAAAAACTTTCTTTCCTGGCTGCCCCACTGACTAAAATCAAGTTTTCATAGCATGTTCTATTTGTAGTGGAATTGGAAGGGGTTCTTCCTTTATTATTAAAATGATTGCTCTCCATATTTCTTCTTGGGTATTTTCATCTTTATCTTTCCCCCTTTGCATGTTATGGTTGCTTGCAGTCTACTAAGGATTGCCGTCCCAAGAGTGGAACTGGACATTGTGGCAAATACAAGAACCGGTGAGTTAGCATAGTGCACTCTATTTTATATTCCAAAGGTTGCAAAAATGGGGATGACAATGCCTTTCCTGATACCTCAACAATGAGTATTTCATCAGTAGTTTGGGGAGCAATAGGTTTATTAAGGACTGATCCATTTGCTCCTATGTCTATTAGTATTTGGTGTATGGTTCCCCTGATTTGGACTTCCACCAGGGGTTTGGGGGTAGGGGGGAGCAATATCTCCCTGTGCCTGGCCCCTTCATTCTTCCTCTTCTACCCACATGGCTGTAGCCACCAAGCATTCATTCTTCCAATATCCTTCCTTTTTGCAAATAGCACACTGGTTGGGTCCCAAGGGGACCCTCCCTCTTCCACTCCCTTTACCATACATGTGGTTGTGTGCTCCTCTTGGGTTTCCCTGAATTTCCCCTCCCTGTTTGCCTCTTTAGCATTGTTGTCCCCTTCCTTCCCTCCTTTCCTGCTTAAGGGCATTGGCTAGGACAGGGGTAGGCTGGCTCAGGAATTCTGGGAGTTGAAGTCCATGAGTCATAAAAGAGCTAAGGTTGCCTACCCTGGGCTAGGAAGATGGCATTTTGGCAGGCTTTTTACACTTCTTTCTTATCTTCTTCTTGTCCTTTGCTAGTGAAGACTTTGTAAGCTATCTCAACTAATTACGAAATACCTTTCCCTGGACCTCCTTCCTGTAATTTTCTCCTAATATTTTCTGCTGATTGTCCTATAAAGATCATATTAACCATTCTCTGGTTTTTGGGCGCCTCCAGATTTAGATCACTATATTGCCTGAAAACCTGATATACTCCCTCAAGAAAGTCCCCAAGACTATCATCCTTCTTTTGCCTAATTTTATACATTTCTTGATCTTGGGAACTCCATTTTGGATTCCATATTGGACCAAGGTCTGATAATTTCAAAGTCTTTCGCATGTCTGATTTTATCCGGATTCCATTCTGTGAGGAAACATTCCCAACTGGGATCATTTTCATGTTTTTTGTCTAATTTCCATTAATTGCCTCTCTCATCAACCTCCATTCTTCTGGTGTGAGAAGTATTTCATCAATGTCTGAATATCTGCCCAAGTGGGGTTAAGCGTTCTAAAGATAGACAGAAAGAGACAATGCATTTTCTCTGGGTTTTCCCTATAACTGGGATCTTGCTGTTTCCAACTGTAGACATCTGAAGTAGAAAATGGGGTGTAAACTAACATTCAGCATGGTCTGTTCCCTGCTCCTGCCACTATGGTTTCTTTCAGCAGAGATTTTATTTCAGATTTTAATTCAGTTTGGGACCAAGTGTTATATGATATCTTTGTTTTCCAGCTGCCACACTTCTCCAGAATTCTCCTGCCATTTGGTCCATCTTGGATAGTTCATCCCTTGGAAAAATAGGGATGGCAGCTCATTCTCAGATTCCTTCAGCAAAACCACAGGAGCACTGGTTTTTTCTAACTTAGGATCCTACAAAAGTTCCTTTACAACTGCACTCTTGCAACAGAAATAGACTGTTTGCCAATTTTACAAAGAATTACAAGAACTGAATTATAACATGTCATTTCTGTTCCAAGAGAGTGGTCCTAACTTCTTCAATTAGTTGGAGATCAATTGATCCTTGTGACAACCCAAATTCTAGTTTATCTAATTTTAAGTATGGCCATACTAAGCCTTTGGGTTCAATTAAGACATCACCAAGGATTTCACCAGGAGCAGATGTTCATTTAAACAGTGGAACATTGCATTCAATCAATCCACTTTATGCATAAGTGGGACACACGGATTCTTGCAACGTCTCTTGCATTCTACGGAATCCAGTCATTGCCAAAAGCTCATGGGCTGTCAGTGCAGCTGACATTTGCAGAAACACACAGTCCTGGTCACTGACCAAGAGTTTTATTTCAGACATTCACACACTTTTTAGCCACTAGTCTTACCACCTGGGGGCCCACCTCCAGTGATTGTTAGTGTGCTCCAATTGAATAGAGGCATGAAATCTCAGACGAGCCCTCAGATTGTTGTCCCTAATTCAGGTCTGAGCCTGGTGCCAAGGCCAATGAAGAACACCAGACATGAGGAGCAGGTTTTGTTTCCTTTTATTGAAGCACTTCAGCAAAAGGGGTCCCAGCCAGCAAAATGTCAGAACCCAGAACAAAGGATTCAACAAGCTTTTGTACAATTTTTCAAGGCAGGATAAAGAAACATTGTCTAATAGGTATTCTGAAAGTTATCTAAAGGGTCCTCTATTGGCTCCATGCCATCCCTATTTCTAAATCTTAACTAATAAACATTTCAAGAGTTATCTAATAAGTATTCAATTGGCTTTATTTCAACCCTAATCCTAAAAGTTAACTAATAGGCATCCTAAAAGACTTTTAGCAAGTCTTCTATTCGCTCTCTCTTAGACCATATCTTAGCAATATGTTTTGTATGATGTTCCTGACAGTCGGCTCTTGTTTTCTACATTGAAAGGAGTCCCACCTGTCCACACACCCTTTTCCTTTATCTGTGTTGTACAGGCCTTGCAAATACACATCTCCTCATTTCCTTCTGAATTGATGCCATAATCTTGCATTTTTACAGCAAATAGCCCAAAGCAAATGTATTACCTGGATTACATCTACATTTTGTTCCCTCTTTCATCTCTTTAAATATGTTGTTATGACTGTGACATTTAAAAAATGATTTAGAAGAGGTGCTGAGGGCTTTGTGTAGACACAATATCTCTTTGCTACTCATTGAAATACCAAACTTTTTTCAGGGTGGTGACTACTAACTAAAGAAAAAGTACTCAAAGAATGTATAAAATATACATAGATATGCATATGCATATACATATATACACATTGTTGTTGTTAGCTGCAAAGTCATGTCCGACCCATCGCGACCCCATGGACAACATTCCTCCAGGCCTTCCTGTCCTCCACCATCTTCTGGAGTCCATTTAAGATCACACCTACTGCTTCAGTGACTCCATCCAGCCGCCTCATTCTCTGTCATCCCTTTCTTCTCTTGCCCTCAGTCTTTCCCAGCATTAGGCTCTTCTCCAGTGAGTCCTTCCTTTTCATTAGGTGGCCAAAGTATTTGAGTTTCAACTTCAGGATCTGGCCTTCTAAAGAGCAGTCAGGGTTGATCTCCTCTAGGACTGACCAGTTTGATCGCCTTGCAGTCCAAGGGACTCGTAGGAGTCTTCTCCAGCACCATAGTTCAAAGGCCTTAATTCTTTGGCGCTCAGCCTTTCTTATGGTCCAACTTTCACAGCCATACATTGCAACTGGGAAAACCATGGCCTTAACTATACACACTTTTGTTGGCAAGGTGATGTCTCTGCTTTTTAGTGTGCTGTCTAGATTTGCCATGGCTTTCCTCCCCAGGAGCAAGCTTCTTTTAATTTCTTTTTTTTAACTATTAAATTTATTATTTAAAACTTTGGACATGGTACAAATGGACTGACATACCTTCTTGTCTACAATATTCTTTTGATTTCTTGACTGCAGTCACCATCTGCGGTGATCTTGGAGCCCAGGAAAACAAAATCTGTCACTACCTCCATTTCTTCCCCATCTATTTGCCAGGAATTGAGAGGGCCAGATGCCATGATCTTGGTTTTCTTGATGTTAAGTTTCAGCCCAAGTTTTGCACTCCCCTTCTTCACCCACAAGAGGCTCTTTAGTTCCTCTTCACTTTCTGCCATTATAGTGGTATCATCTGCATATCTTAGGTTGTTGATATTTCTCCCGGCAATCTTAATCCCAACTTTTGATTCATCTATCCCTGCCTTTCTCATGATGTGCTCTGCATATAAGTAAAATAGGTAGGGCGACAATATACAGCCTTGCCAGACTCCTTTCCCAATTTTGAACCAATCAGTGGTTCTGTGTCCAGTTCTCACTATTGCTTCTTGGGCCACATATAGGTTTCTCAAAAGACAGATAAGATGGTCTGGTACTCCCATCTCTTTAAGAACTTGCCATAGTTTGTTGTAATCCACACAATCAAAGGCTTTAGCATAGTCAATGAAGCAGAAGTAGATGTTTTTCTAGAACTCCCTAGCTTTCTCCATGATCCAGCGTATGTTGGCAATTTGATCTCTAGTTCCTCTGCCTCTTCAAAATCCTGCCTATACTTCAGGTATTTCTCGATCCACATACTGCTGGAGTCTAGCTTATAAGATTTTAAGCATAATTTTACTAGCATGTGAAATGAATGCAATGGTGCGATAGTTTGAACATTCTTTGGCACTGCCTTTCTTTAGAATTGGAATGTAAGCTGATCTTTTCCAATCTTGTGGCCACTGTTGAGTTTTCCAAATTTGCTGGCAAACTGAGAGCAGCACTTTTACTGCATTGTCTTTTAAGATTTTGAATAGCTCATCTGGAATACTGTCACCTCCACTAGCTTCATTGTTGCCCACTTCACTTCACATTCTAGGATGTCTGGCTCGAGGTCAGTGACCATCTCATTATGGTTATCAGGGATGTTAAGCTCATTCTTGTATGTGTAATGTATGTGTAATTTTGTATGTGTAATTTTGTGTAATTTTGCTACTCTTCTTAATCTATCCTGCCTCTGTTAGGTCCCTGCCATTTTGGTCCTTTATCATGCCCATTTTTGCATGAAACGTTCCCTTCATCTCTCCTATTTTCTTGAAGAGATCTCTAGTCCTCCCTATTCTATTGTTTTCTTCTATTTCTTTGCACTGTTCATTTAAGAAGGCATTCTTATCTCTCCTAGCTATTCTCTGGAATTCTGCATTCAATTGGATGTATCTTTCTTTTTCTCCCTTGCCTTTCGCTTCCCTTCTTTCCTCAGCTATTTGCAAAGCTTCCTCACACAACCATTTTGCTTTCTTGCATTTCTTTTTCTTTGGGATGGTTTTAGTTGCTACCTCTTGTACAATGTTGCGAACCTCCATCCATAGTTCTCTGTCTATCAGATCTAATTCCTTAAATCTATTTGTCACCTCTACTGCATATTCATTAGGGATATGATTTAGTTCATACCTGAGTGGCCTAGTGCTTTTTCCTACTTTCTTCAGTTGAAGCCTAAATTATACAACGAGAAGCTCATGATCTGAGCCACAGTCAGCTCCTGGTCTTGTTTTTACTGACTGTATAGAGCTTCTCTATCTTTGGCTGCAGAGCACATAGTCAATCTGATTTCTGTGTTGACCATCTGGTGATGTCCATGTGTAGAGCTGTCTCTTGGGTTGTTGGAAAAGAGTGTTTGCTATGACCATCATATTCTCTTGACAAAATTCTATCAGCCTGTGCCCTGCTTCATTTTGTACTCCAAAGCCAAACTTGCCTTTTATTCTGGTTATCTTTGGCTTCCTACTTTCGCATTCCAATCCCCCATGATGATAAGGACATCATTTTTGGGTGTTAGTTCTAGGTTCCTATGGAGAAAAAAATCTTTAGAGCATCGGACTTTCCTTTCACCACCAGACACATCCACAGTTGAGCGTCCTTTTGGCTTTGGCCCAGTCGCTTCATACTTTCTGGCGCTACTAATACTAGCCCTCTGCTCTTCCCCAGTAGCATATTGGACACCTTCCAACCTGAGTGACTCATCTTCCAGCATCATATCTTTTTGCCTTTTGGTACTGTCCATGTGGTTTTCATGGCAAAGATACTGGAGTGGGTTGCCATTTCCTTCTCCAGTGGATCACGTTTTGTCAGAACTCTCTGCTATGACCTGTCTGTATTGGGTGATCCTGCATGGCATAACTCATAGCTTCATTGAATTATGCAAGCCCCTTCACCATGACAAGGCAGTAATCCATGAAGGGATACATATGCATATGCATATTATATATATTATATATATAATCATTAGGATCTATATTCAGTTTTTCATATTTAACAGGAAGTAGTCTTCATTTAGGGACGCGGTGGCTCAGTGGGTTAAGACGCTGAGCTTGTCGACCAGAAGGTCGGCAGTTTGGCGGGTCAAATCCCGAGTGCCCCGTAATAGAGTGAGCGCTTTTTACTCGTCCCAGCTTCTGCCAACCTAGCAGTTCGAAAGCACGTAAAAATGCAAGTAGAAAAATAGGGGCCACTCCGGTGGGAAGGTAACAGCGTTCTGTGCGCCTTTGGCGTCTAGTCATGCTGGCCACATGACCACGGAGATATCCTCGGACAAATGCTGGCTCTTCGACTTTGAAACGGAGATGAGCACCGGCCCCTAGAGTCGGAAATGACTAGCACGCATGTGCAGGGGAACCTTTACCTTTACCTTTTTTAGTCTTCATTTAGTGACCATATTTGGGACCAGCAATTTGGCATTAAATGAAGCAGTCACAAAATTAAACCATGATTGACTTATGATCTTACTTTAGTTTTGATACAGAGTTACATATTAGCAGTATAAGTGATTTTTCCTTTTTTCCATTCTGTAATAACAACACTATTTTTGTAAACAATTGCTTACCTTTTTAAATATAATTTTATATTTATGATTCAAATTTCTTTATTTCAGCTCTTTGTTAATTCAGAACTTAACTATAGCAGAAGAAAACACTATTCTGTCATATAATTCTCCAGGTGAGGGGAAAAGAGATTAGCAATCCCGACATCCCAGCATGAATGTGTGTATTTATTATATATAACAGTGACTATCATGTATGACTGTCCCTTATTATAATCAGCATATGACTGGAAGATGCTTACAAATGTTGCATTGTAGATTTTATTTCATTATATATTTCTTCAGTTTTTGGGCTATCTGTGGATACTGAAGGAGCAAACCTTTCTTGCTGTTCCTTTCCTTGTTCTCTGTTTGGAATGGCTATTCACCAGGCAGAGATCAAAGAAGACAAAGCAGACAGCTGCACATTCCCAAATCTACATACTTTTTAGAATGCTCCAAGTTTCATAAACCAAAATACCATGCAAAATGGAATGCAACCCTAGGATTATGAAGAGTGGTCAGTTTTCCACTTAATTTTCTCCTTTTATCTTTATTCAAAAGGAAAATGAAGTCTGCTATATTATTGCCACGGTTACAATAGCAAACACACACGCGCACACATACACAGAGACAGACCACTTAATCCATTCACTGTCTTATATTAACAGCACAATTTTGCTTGGACATTCATTTAACAGATAGTTATGAAGTCCTTTTTACATTTCTTGTATAATATCACCAAATTTTAGGAGGCATTATATCTTATACATTTTATAGTGAAGACACTGGTACAAAATAAATGCTAAATCCAGAAGGACTCAGTTGCAATTCTCAGTCCTAGCCCCAAATCCCTGAAACAATTTGAATTTATCAGGCGTTCCAGGCAGCCAGAAAACTTCAGATTCTTCCAGGATTATCAAGTCCCTAAAACATGGACAGCTGCTGAGTAGGGGGACAATAACTTCTAAATCAAGTAAATTGAAAGCTATGGACAACCTAACTCTTGCTTCCTGCTTCTTCTCACACTTAGGTGACTAGAGGTCCTGTTTCTGTTAGGACAGTTTCTGTTTTGATCTCAGTGCCCTGAGAGTCATGCACATCTGCTGAGACTCTGAAAATGTCCTGGTTTCTAGATGCCTGCTCTTCTACTGAGCAGCAGAAATCTCCCTTTGTAGCAGACGTAGAAGCTGATGAAGTGCAGCTTCTTTGGGATCAACTTGGCATTTCCATCCTTTATGCCAATGGAAAAAAAAATCAGATGAAGCAGACACATATAGCATGGGAAGTGAAACAAAAGCCATCAGTTAATCAATCTGCTTTATTTATCATATTTTGATACCATGCATAGGCAGCATCCTGTTAAGCCTTTTGTGCTGTCCTCATAATTTTATATTTTTTCAGTTTATTACATATTCCGCCTTTGGATTTACAAGATCATTGCATACTTCTTGGCACTGTATGAACAATTTACAAAATATAATTGAGTGCGTTCCACAAATAACTAAAATAAATTAAAGACCTTAGCCACAGCTGAAACATAAAGAAGTTAAAATGCTTGAAAATTTTAGATACAATGTTTTTATAGTTAGCTTTGTCATATAGTGTTGGCATAGAAATTCACACTGTGTAAGTTTAGAGTAAATTACTGTAATATAAGTTGTATTTATCTGAAAAATGCTCAACTGATGAGTTTGCCTATATTGTGATATATATACAGCACACTTAGTAATATTGGGATGACTTTTAAACTCTTGAACGCTGAATGAGAGCATGGCTAATTACAATTTTGAATTGGATTAATCATATATAGATTTCAAGATGCTTAATTTGATCTAAAACTGCTATTTTTATTTTATTTTTCTAAAAAAAGTTGGTTACCTCATAAAATGTACAGTCATGCAGTCTCATAGTTACAATCTTACATGTTTTTCTCAAATAACTTGATTTTCTACCTATCTAGGCTATAATATGTCAGGGAATTTATTCAGTTAATTGATCAATACTTTTTTAAAAAAAAATACAAATATAGAATAGTTTGCATGCAATAAATTCATATATTTTTCATTCTGAGAATAATATATATAACAAAAAAATCCACCTGATTCTGATCATAACATCTTGCCTCTCCATTCAGAGTTTTGTTTTGATTTTAAATAATATGGAAAAAGCATTTCTGAGAAATGCTAATAGCTTTAAATATAATCCTACATTTCTTGTAAAAGAAATACGAGTGGGCGAGTCAACTACCAATATTCATTACTAAATGTCTGTTAATAAATTCCTTTTCAGGAACTATTTCTTCTCTGAAAGCATAACTATTATTTTGCACCACCAAATATATTTTAAAAATTCAACAAAATGGAAGTTAAAAGTTGACAGAGATTGTGTAAAATGTGCAGATCTATTATATTAAATGCCCAATTGAAGATAAGGGTTTTAAGCAGATAAAATATGCCTCAGTTTAGTTAAGAATACTGACACTAGGTAATGTGTATGTGATTAAGTTTTTGCTATCCATGGCCTGACTGAGGCCCTGATCAATCTTTAGTGGGTTAGGACAATGAGCTTGTTGATCAGAAGGTCGGCAGTTTGGTGGGTCGAATCCCGAGTGCCGCATAACAGAGTGAGCACCTGTTACTCGTCCCAGCTTCTGCCAACCTAGCAGTTTGAAAGCACGTCAAAATGCAAGTAGAAAAATAGGGACCACTCCGGTGGGAAGGTAACAGTGTTCCGTGCGCCTTTGGCATCTAGTCATGCTGGCCACATGACCATGGAGACGTCCTCGGACAAGCGCTGGCTCTTCGGCTTTGAAACAGAGATGAGCACCGGCCCCTAGAATCGGAAACAACTAGCACGCATGTGCGGGGGAACCTTTACCTTTACCTTTTTATCCATGGCCTGATTGAGGCCCTGATCAATCTTTAGATTTGTAACCATGAAACTAGACTTGAATTAAATAGACAACAAGTAGAAGCATCATAGATAAAATCTCATCCCTAGGGTAGTTCACTTAGGAAATATATTTGAATCTAGCACTTGTATTTTTATCGAAATGACTTGCACATGATTTTAGATTCTTCCTCTATTCTGCAGTTTACTTCTCTGAATATGCCAAAAATAACAAGCTAAAGGAACTTATGTCTGCTTTTGTTAAATTCATGGCATACAGTAAGTGGTGGGATTCAGCTGGTTCGGCAAACCAGTAGCTAATTTTTTGTTGCCCAGGCCCAGAATGGACTTGTGGAAGTGGCATCAACACAGAACCAGTTGTTCACATATTTGAATCCCACTACGACATAGAGTCAAATTACTTATTTATAGTTGTTTGAGTAAAATTATATAAAATGGTGATTCCCCCAAAAATGAAATCAGTGTAGCAGTAGGAAAGTATTATGAGCAGTCAATTTTCTTATATCAACAGAAATCAGAAATTTCTCCTTAATTTTAGATTGGATCTCTCCTTGAGAGTTTTCAATCCATTATTTCTTGTCCTGCCTTAAGGGACTTTGGAAAATAGATTGAGGAGGTGTGATAGCCCTGCAAATATTGGAAGATTGTTATCATGTCATCCATAGTCCTTCTTTTCTTTAGACTAAAGGTAAAGGTAAAGGTTCCCCCGCACATGCGTGCTAGTTGTTTCCGACTCTAGGGGCCAGTGCTCATCTCCGTTTCAAAGCCGAAGAGCCAGCGCTTGTCTGAGGACGTCTTCCGTGATCATGTGGCCGGCATGCCCAATTGCTGCAATGGTTCATCATATGTTCATCTTTGTTGCTCTTCTTTGCATTCTTCTAAAGTCTCAACATCTGTCTTGAATTGTGGTGACCAAAACTGGATGTAGTATTCCTAGGGTGGTCTTACTAATACTTCACATGACCTTCATCCTTCTGTAGATGCAGTCTTTGTTTACATTGGCTTTTTTGGCAGCTGCCTCATAATCACTAGGATTCTCTCACATTCACATTTGCTGCTGATGAACCATGTACCACCTATTTTATACCTGTACATTTGGTTTTTCTTACCTAAGTATAAAATATTACTTTTCTTACCACTGAATTGCATGTTTTTGGATAGGACCCAGTGTTCAAGTCTGTCCAAAACTAGAGCCTATCTTCTAAATTGTTGGCCATTTTCTCCAGCTTGATGTCATCTGCAGATTTGATGAGTTCCCCTTCTATCCCCTTATTTAAATCATTGATGAAGATATTGAAGAGTTCTGGCCTTAAGATAGGACCTTGTAGTACTGCACTACATGCTTTCCTCTATATCAGAGGTCCTCAATCTTTTGGGCACCAGGGACTGGTTACAGGAAGAGAGGCTTTTCTGCAGACAGGAGTGGGCATGGTTTTGTGTGCTGCCTGCATCTGTGGATGGGGAGATCCTTGATTGTGCAGACCAGTTGCTAGCATGCATGGTCCAGTACTGGTACACAGACCGGGGGGTTGGGGACCCCTGTTCTATATAGATATAGTTCCATTGAGGACAATACATTAAGTGTAGTTGGTCAGCCAGTTACATCGGGTGATGATGCTTTTTACCCCACATTTTTTTAATCTTACCAAAAAGTAGGTTGTTGTATACTTTGCAAATGCCTTACTGAAATCCAAGTATACTATGTCCACAGCATTTTGCTGATCCACTAATTTATCAAAGAATGAAGTAAGATTTGTCTGGCTGATCTGTTTTTGACATACCCATGCTAGCTTCTAATAATAGCATTGTTGTTTCCATTGCTTATCTTTTCCAGAATCTTCCCAGACATTGATGTCAGGCTGAATAATCCAAGATCTATTTTTTTCTTCTTTTTTTGAAGATGGTAACCACATCAGCACTTTTCTAGTCTGCTAGTAATTGCCCCATGCTCCAGGATCTTTGAAAGATATGGTTTAGTGATTCTGAGATCATGTCTGCCAGCTTCTTCAGAACTCCACATTATGGCACTTGAGTAGGAAGAATGAAAGAGAAAGCAACACTTGGAAAGAGACAAAATAGATAAATTAATCCATCCTTTCATCACTGCTACTGTTACAAAGCACCAGACAGATTTCTTGTGAGCTAATAAAGGCAGCACTTCTCTGTCTGAATTTCCTTTTTGTCTGCAAATAGCCCACCTTTTGACAAGGTTTCCAAAGTAGTTGTGAGATTTTCCATTCCTTTGACAAATGACTTTGCCATTTCAGAGTAAGGCAGAATAAATTGTATCCATTCATAACCATAAGTTTGTAACTAGCGAATGTGTTGAAGACTTCTGGATAAACTATTCAACCATCAATGGGCAGGAAAACAGTAGGATCAAATTCTTACATACAAGTGTCTGAGAAACAAAATCTGACACACTTTGAAATCTCATGAGTGCTTGTATTGACATACATCCAACAACTCAGCTTCAGTGAGTCAAGGATCAGGTTAATTAATTAGATATGGGGGTAGGAGTGGGGATATAATATGAGAAAATTAGCAGGAAAAATGTTGGCTATGCTTTCAGATTGCCAGGCATTTCTGAGATCTCTTCCTAGAGATCTAGGAACTAATTCTGACTCAAGACAAAGCTGGTTATACTTTTACTCAAATGATCATGATTTTCCACAAGATGGTGGCACATTCACATGCAGCGGCTCTGAGCTCCCGGTACTGGTGTGTGGTGATTGGATTAATGTGCGTATGGATGAATGTGCACAGCATAGTGCAAGGGGCTAAAATAGCCTACCCACATATAGAGCTGTTATCCATATGGTGTAGTAACAACAAGTTGCACCTACACATTGGCAAGACGAAAGATATGGTGTTAGACTTCCAGAGAAAAAAGGAGGAACCTGCCCCACTTTACATCAGGGAGGACTGTGTAGAGAGAGTTTCCTCCTTTAAATTTCTGGGAGTCTACCTCTGTGAAGATCTGACCTGGAAAGTTAACACAACCCAGGTGGCTAGAAAGGCCCAACAGAGGCTTCACTTTCTTAGGGTCTTGCGGAAGAACAGGGTAGAACAATGGCTAATGACCTCTTTTACCGGTCTACTATAGAGAGTGTCCTCTTGTATGGTATTGTGGTTTGGTATGCTGGTTTGACAGCCGCGGATAGGAAAGTATTACAGAGGGTAGTGAGCACAGCACAAGACATTGTGGGCTGTTCCCTGACACCACTGGATGACATCGCCAGGGCTCGTTGCCTTGGAAGAGTGAGGAAGATTCTCAGGGATGATTCACACCCTGGACGGTATCTCTTTACTCTCCTACCATCCGGTAGGAGATATAGGAATATAGCCAGCCATACCAACAGGCTGAAAAATAGCTTTTATCCATGGGCTGTTAGGTTTTTAAATGGGACATAATCTCTGTGAACTTATGCAGAATTGACTTGGGAGGCCGGTGTGTGGTGTAGTTGGTTCACATGGTGTGGTAAGATGGAGGGTTTGTTGTCACTATGTGTTGGGGGGGGAGAGCAGGGGGGAGACTCAGCTAATCTCAATTTACACAGGTTGTACTTTGACAATAAAGGTTTATTATTATTTGGGAAAAAGGCAAAGAGAAAAAGGCTAAGAGATTCCACTCTCTTTAAGATTCAGACTAGAATTTTCATATAAACCCACTGGACATTAGAAATAATATATGTATAGGAGTTACACGGACCCCATTTAAATAACAATTCACAGATTTCTTAATAAATGGGATGAGCTCAAGCTGAAATGTTTAAACAATGAATGTGGGACAAGGTGAAACAGAAAAATGGATCCATATTGAAAAGTCCACAAGTGATTACAGAATTTCTCAAAAACCTGAAACTGAATCCATATGCATTCAGTGATGTTTATAGAATAAATTAGTCATATAAGCAGAACCCAGACATATCTATATCTGATATAGTCATACTTATAGAACTTTTCCATTACAGATGTTTAAAACTTGGAGGAAAGTAAACTTAAGATTCTGCAAACTGTAAAACTACAGTGAGATGGAAATGAATGCATATTTTTCAAATGAACATCTAAATTAGTGGATAAATGAAAAGGAACCCAGTGAGATGTTTCAAATATTTCCTTTCCTTTTGACTATTCAATTATTTACTCAATTTTTGTGTTAGATTATACATTAGTTGGACAATTCATACCAAATGAAATTCCCTTTATTTATTCTACTTGTTGACTTGCTATCAATATAAAAAAGAAAAAGAAATTAAAACAGAAAGATAAATTTTGTTGTCCTAAACATCTTAAATATGCCAGCATTACCATAGTTTAATCATTTACATTACAAGGGTAGATTTCATTTTTAGTCATTTTTAATCTTTTTTATTGTGCCACAAAAATTTTCAGTGAAGCAAACTCAGTCTTGATCTAGTTTTGTTTGAAGGATATCAGATTTTGGTCAACAAGATTTTTTTCCTCTTTTTTCATAAATAAAATGGAAATTTATTGGTCTGACAAAGTGCATGGATTATTCCAGTCAAACCAATAAAAAGCAAATCTTATTTGTTTTCAAAAGATATCTTTATTTTAGGAAACTATTGGGAGTTGATGAAAATTTTGCTAACTGTACAAAATATAAATTGCATGCCTCCAGGTATAAAATATTGGACAGAATGCTATGAAATAAATAAATCCTAACACAAATAAGAACATATCAAACTGTTACTTCTTAAAACATACTGCAAAAATACCAATTCATCTACATAATAAATATTAAGAAAACAATGACATGGCTGAAATGTACTCATATAAATTAACAATTTTAATTACACTAGCCGACTGAACATTGGTTAAAGCACTGCATGTAGTATGCCAAAAAGGTAACCCAATAATAACAATAAAACATTAACAAATTCAACAAAATGTCATAACCTTGTGTGTATACATGTACATGTTGATGTGTGTGTATGTGTGTATGTATGTGAATGTGTTTATTTTACATACACACAAGCATGCACATAGATACACACTCAGACATAACATCCTCAATTCAGAACTCTGTAGAATCCCATGTTACCTGATTATGAAAGGAACTTTCTCTCCAGTATCAAAGAGAAAACATTAAGTGCTTTAAGTCTACTGCTTGGAGAAAGAGATTAAGAGGAAAATATTTAAGGATCAGTCTCATACAGGTTATGAGAGCTGACCAGTCTACCAAACTGTTAAGATAGATATATTTTGAGGTTAGGTGCATTGTTTCTTATCAGCATTCTGTACATGCAGAACCAATTCCAAAGAGACAATTTTCACACAGATATTAGATTCCACACACTGATAACTTCTGTTGGGTTGGGATATGTGTGTATATCATTTTAAAAAACCTACCTTTAACAAGTTTAAATCAAAATTAAACAGCTGCAAATTAACAACAAAAACCACTTCATTAAAAAAATAAATAGTGAGATATATAGAAATGTAGATTACATTTGCTCAGGGAAATATGTCATTCACAAGTGTTTTAATTTGACTGTTTTACATTGATCAGTTATAAATTACAGAAGTTCAGTGTTTAGAATATCAGAAACTGACTTTATGACTTACAGACTAGAGATTTAAAAGTAAAACAGAAATTAATTTTAAATAGAACAAAAACCAATATAAAATTATGGCTACTGGGGTTAACAATTCCTGATTGATAGTTTTTTGAGAGTATTACCAGCAAAAATAAGTAACTAGTAAATTTATATTGATTTTGAAATGGCACATTAGAATGAGGTCTGTGATTGACACCCAGATGCAATTTAAATAATTAAAGTTATTTCTGTTTCAATGTAACTGAATGAATGAGTTGCTCTAGCATAGTCAAGGCTCAGGCACTCTCCCTTTTTCATCTGAAAAATGATAGAAAAATTATTTTCTTTTAATACTTAATATTAAACTATAACTGGCAAAAACCCTAATTTTCATATTTAGCTCCTAAAATGAGAGCAAGAGAATTCCTAGGCAAGATGAGAACAGGAATATGCAGTAGACACCACACCTTACAAAAGTCAAAGGCCAATGCTTTATCCCTTCATAACCCCTAAGATATTGTTAACATCTGGTATTGTTTTTTTCCTAATAAAGCTAGCAAAAGAAAAGGAGCATCTTTTTAAAAAATTCTTAATCCATATTTTTATCTTTCTTTTTTCTTTGCCAAGGTAGCTGAGTCTTGAAAAACTAGTCAAATAGGATAGCAATTTCAATCTCTATTCTGAGGATGAGGCAGTTCAATTTACTCTACTCTTTATGCTTTAAATAACATAAGTTAAAAAACAATGACTGTAGAAATTAAAGAATAAGCAACTTCAAAACAAAGTATACATATATATGGACACAATTGGAATGAGATAAGACATACTTGTTCATTAATTTATATACCTCCCACTCTTTCCAGTGTGTGTTTTTATAAGCCACTTTTGTTAACTTGTTTTTTCCCCATCCACTTGAAAAGTGTAGATAAATAGATTAGAATTGATTGAAAGATCACAGAGGCATATTTCTGAATATCAAAGCCAGCTAGCATTTTAGAAAGGATGGATGGAGCAGTTACATTCAATAAAAATAGAATTGGATTTCTAAAAATATCTTGTAAAAAAGATTAATATACACTTATTTTCTGCTAGCATGAAATGGTCAGTGCTGTTGTCCATGCCAATAATGATAAGCATATGATTAACTAATAAAAGATCTGTTTATTACTACTGGATGTGCTCCTATGGTTGTTACTATAATTACTGCTTTAAAAACAATTTCATATCTAATTTCATTTATTCCACAATCATCCTGTGCTACAGGTTTGTCTGAAAGTCATTTGCTCAGGGTACAAAACAATTATACTTTTATATTTGCTAACCTCCCTATTTTCCCTTTTCAATTTTTCTTCAAGTGAGAACTCTTCTATTATTGTGTTAACTTTTTTTGTCTTAAGCTAAGTTGCACTGAATTTAATTAGAACTTACTTTAGAGTGAGTATTTATAAGATTGTGCCTCATTCCTAGAGAGCTGAGGTCTTTCTAGCTGCTTATACGAGTTAAACGTCCTAGAATTTATTATAAATGGCTTGGTTTAGTCTGTGAGAGAAGTTGGAGTTATTTCAGACAAAAAGGAGATGTTTGATTAAATGTAGCTGCTTCAAATGTCAAAGCTTTAAGGTACAAATAACTTCTGCTTAATTTCACCTTTATATAGCTGAAATTTCCAATAACCTTGGATACTCCACATGTAACTAATAGGCCAGAAAAAATATCTTCTACACAACAGTCAATTGAGTGTTTCCAATTACATCACTTTAAACACTTCCCCTTTAAGATTTTGTTGGCTTCCAAAATCACTAGTGAATGTTCTCTTTTCTGCATAAATAAATAATTTACTTACATTTTCTTTTTGTATTATTTGGAAAAACACCTATGCACATTTTAAATATGAAATGTATTTTATTTCTATAAAATAGAAGTTTTAAAACCTACATAAATGTATACTAGACTAGTTATGTTATGGAGGCTATGTATTGTGAATTAAATTTGATTTATCTCCAAGCAAATACTTTGATTTTTACTGAAAGATGTAAAACACTGCCTCCCTTTATTTTCTATCTTGTTAACACATATATGTAAATTCAGGTGCTCAGACAAACTCATAACCTTGTCACACTTCTTGAAGCAACCACCAATGCAACATAAAACGTCTTACTCAATGTTTCATCCATGGACCTCTCCTTATCAGCCAGGATGATAATTTTTATGCTTTACTAAAATGTATGAGAGAAAGGATTCATTTCTTTATCCTGTATCCCACTATCTGAGAGACTTCATGAAGTCAAGCTAGACTATATCTTGACTTCATATGTGTGATTCCCAACAACATCCCTTCCTGACTACAACAATCAATTCTCAATCAGTGGCACAGCTATTATTACTATTTGTGATTTTTCACCTAAGGAATAAAGATTTCCAACATCATCTTTTTCTAATTGCTATTAGGTTTTTAAAGTGGTAGTGTAGCCAGCTTATCTGCAGATATAAAGTTCAATACATTGGATTACAGCTGCTAAGATTTGGCTAACCAAAAAATGAAAGGCAGTACTGCTGTCTTATCCTTCTTGCCTTCAAAGTACTGTATTACTAGGTCTGTTAGCACAAATGGATTCTATCTGTGCTATAAAAGGAATGCATTTAAGTAGTGCCAGATAGAGGGGAAATATGAGTTCAAATTTCTGAGCATATTCCATCCCAAACTGGTAATAGAAAACATTACTCTTAACAGAACTCTTTTACTTTCTCACATACCAGGTTTAATGCAAGTTTCCTGATGAATATGCATCAGCATCAGTTATTCTTTGCAATCATATAAAAAATGTGCAACTCCACTGTATTCTGGAATTTTTACCATTTCTCTACTCAAACTTCACCTACTTAGATGCTTTTAATCATGCTGCCTGGAATTTTGGGATTTACACTTGCTAGATATCTGGACAAATACTCTGCATTGACCAAAATAGGTAATCTACAAAGCATGCCCATGATGGCAGATTGTTCAGAGGCATTGTATAAATTGCTGACAAATAAATCTTCTATATTGTCAGGTTATGAAATATGTGGAGAATAATACATTGACAAGACAATGAGCAGATTACTTGTCTGGCATTGTCTGCCGAGACATTTTCTCCAGTATAACTCAGAAATTATGCAAGATGACCAAGCATTACATAAAAATTCTTATTCATTTGCCACTCTCTTCTTGTTTTTCACACTTTCAAATGAACACATGTAATCACTAGTATTCATAACCATTGTCCATTAATTGCTACATAGATTTAAACTATTCAAGAGTAGTGGATCCTGCTATCTTGAAGTTGAAATTTACAACTGAAGAAAGATGCAAGATCAGATTGGTCTATCTTTACATTGGAGGTTTTATATAGAGTGATATAATTTTAAATAGGGGCAAAAATAAGACACTGTGCTTGGCACACAAACATTATTTTTAAGAACATTAGAAGACTTGCCTGAAGTGCTTAAGCTGTATATAAACATACATATACAAATATGATTACAACCTTCTATTGTGTTGTTTTTTCAATAATGTACAGCTGTTGTACATATGAAGAATTCACAACTGCAGTATTCTAAAATTCAGTTTTTAATTTAAAGTTCCCAGGATAATTTAAGGGCTTTATAAATGAGTAGCCAAATCTACCCTTCAATTTTGATGGTCAGATTCATCCAAAAATCATCTACAATGGTTTGAATTCAACCAGCCTCATTAATGACCCTTAAATCAGATCCTAACCTATAGATAGTATTAGTTTAAAACAGATTGTTTAGAGGTTCACACAAATGTCTTTGGTGTACATTTTTAAGGTATAAAATATTACAATAAAAATAACTATTTTGTGTGCTGTAGCAGTTCTTATATAGCTCACAATAAGTGCAGCTTTCAATTCCCTTCCAACCCAACCAAATCCCTCCCCAAATTACTAGTTAAATAAAGGTTAGAAGACAGGTTGAACATGGTTTGTAGTGCAAATAGTAAACAATCTTTTTTTTAAAAAAACTTTTTTTCTCATTTTTACAAAATATAGAAATGTTGGCCCATTAACTGGACAAACATGTTCCATTCAAGTATCTTTCATTGAAGAAAAAAAATTAATGGTACTTCCATTGTTTTTTAAGTCTGGGGTTTTTTTTCTTTCTTTCTCTCTCTTTCAGATAAAATTTCAAATCAACTTGGTTGCATAGTTCTAATATCATAAGCACCTTTACGAAATGTAACTTTGTATTTCCTTTCTTTCTTTCTTTCTTTCTTTCTTTCTTTCTTTCTTTCTTTCTT
>JAKJMR010017869.1:924204-947456 GCA_024449315.1 Daboia siamensis | reverse complement strand
TTATTATTATTATTATTATTATTATTATTATTATTATTATTATTATTATTATTATTATTATGTTTTCCAGCATGAATTTTAATTATTTTGCTTAATAAAAAAATGAAATTTCTGTACCATGCAAATTATTTAAAAATGAAGGCTATTTAATACATTTCAAAATATTCCAAGAGTTAAGAACTTATCAAATTTATTTTCTAGGAAACCTGTACTTCCTGCTAGCATACTTCCCTGATGTATGGCTATATTCCTAACTCTTGAATCCATTGGAATTTAGTTGTAAATACTCAAGTTTCTACTACACATATATTAAATCTTTTAAATGAGTGGCCATTTAGTATAAAAGATCTGTTATTTAATTTTTCCATTATTCACCGCTACTTAATTTTAAGCTGTTCTGTTTTGTAGTGTAAGTGAATGATTTTATTTTCTGTACAACAAACTTTTGATTTATACTAACATATATTTGGGCATGTTTGGATATGTGCATAACTCTGTAATAAATGCAAGTGTGATTAAAAGTTCTCTGTTTTTAAGCCCCCTTTCACTTTCAATAAAAAATGAAAAATGTGTGATTAATTTCTTGCAGAATAAAAATAGATATTGATCAGTTGGGATATCCCCATCTCTGGTAGTGGCCTTTAGGAGCTGTACTGTATAATTTATTCTATAAGCTTTCACTAAGGCAGAGATTCCAGGTATACTTCTCTCAATGGAAAAATATACCCTATCCAGTATCAGGAACAAGTTTTGATCTTATCTTGATTATGTCCCCAAATGTACATCTAAATATTTTTCCTAAATCTTGAGGCCTGAGAGATAAATTAATCATTCACTCATGTAGGAAAAGGCAAGTGTGTTTCCATGCACTTAGTTTAATAGAAATTCTTTTATTAACATAATTGTTGCTGCATTCCAAGACCATCCTAACATTCTTATGAAGTACCATTTGTCATTATGCGCAGTTCATATGGTGCACAACTAATGTTATATCTTCCACCCGATATTGTTTTGAATATTGCTGTAATGCAGGAGTAACAAACTGATGGCCCATGGGCCAGGTGCCACCCACCATGGCTCCGCAATGGCAAAAACCATCACGATACATCATGTGACATGAACAAATTTGACACCCGTGCTGCAATGTGAATTGCTAACATTTTGCTATATTTTTGAGTGCCAATAATCTTGAATCTCTATGCAAGAAGATACTTAATTCAGTCAATATCGTCCAAAGCTCTATCGCTATGAATTTTTCTAACAAAACAGTCAGTAAAGGAAATAAACATGTGGATTCAGACAATTTACAGGATATTAACATACCAGTTGTCATTTCATACAGTCTTGGGGGGAAATATAGTATAGCCAGAAGCATGAGATGTCCAACTGGCACTTAAAAATCTTACTTCTCCCTGCTGTGGCTTGAAAAGTTCAACTCACAAATAAGAAAGTAAATAAGAAGCACAATACTATCAGCAGACACAGATACTCAGCCTGAAACCTGTTTATTGATCACAGTTGCTATTTTTGAAAAGTGATTGCATAATACCCTTCTTTATTACCTTTCACATTTTTTTTTTCAAATCCTGAACAGGTTTTTTTTAAAAAATTCTAGATAGGCTACCTAAAATTCTAAGAATTGTCCTCATGTCTTCTTGTCTTGTGATAGAGAAGTATTTCCTAAAGTCCCTTTGCAGGTTTTTTTTAAAAAAACAAATCACAGAAATTAAATATGTAGGTTGTTCATATTGAGAACACTGCATAATATCATTAAGTTACAACAAAACTAATTATTGTGCTAGTCTTTGAGTATTTACCAAAGAGATCAATTACATCTAAAAACACTTATTTGGTAAGGAATCATATTTAAATCCCACTGAGTGCAAAATAGTCCTACTAATACATGGAAATGTTCCTTCCATTTGCAAACAACTGGTGAATTCAAGGAAGACCTTGATTTTTTGGCAAATTTTTGTTTTCTCTTGAAAGACACCCAACCTCTTAAGTAGATTGTGTACAAGGATACTTCAACTAGCAAGGGAATCAATGGAAAATATTTCATAATAGTATAATTCCATTCATAAGACATTGGGTCCAAAATATTGAATTAATAAAGAAAATAATTGAATGAATTTTGGGGAAGAAATCCCACTGAGTTCAAGATCATTTTCTAGCAAGCCTGTTTGTAACTATAGTCTTAACTTAGTTGTAATTAGCTTTCCAATTAATTTTAGTTGCATGGGTGTGAAATGAGTCAAGTCCACCCATTAATTTGATTCACTGAATATCCAAAATCCATCTGAATCACATCCAGACTCATTTGGAGCTTTAAATGACTAAAACTGAAATTGACAAAATTCTCAAAATGCCTTGGACCAAAGAAATCATTTGGTCAAACCTTCAATCAGCCTGAATTTCTTGTATTGAGGCAAGTTGCAGTAGTGATGAACTGACTCATTTTATTTAATTTATTTAATATCCTTCCCAATTCATTGGAAAAGCTAAACTGAGAATGGTCAGAGAAGTAGTGAGAGACCCAGTCTCAGGACCTAATACTTCTTCAGGACATATCTTAGTACATATCACAAACTGGTAATTAATGTTAACTGAATGAGGGTCAGGGAATCACTGCTGCAACTTGCCTCAAAACAAGAAATCCAGAATAATCAAAGACTTAACTCAAAACTCACTTTTTTAAAAAAGGAGAAAGTTCCTTCTGCACTGCAAAGCAAATTCATCTCAAGATAAATCCTTTCCCACTGTCAAGCAGTAAAAAAACATGTAAAAACTGAAGGAAACAGGAAAGTCTCCCAGAGGCAAAATGTACTGATACAGTTGCCATTAATCTACAGCAATGTATTCGTATAGGAACACAGCATCTTGTTCACATATAATTTCAGCTGCCATGGGTATTCCTTTAAAGTACTTACGATTGCTGTCTCTTAGTCTCCTTCATCAATATCTTTCTTTGCTTCTGTCATTCTTTCCCAGACTGAAAGAATTTCAGATTGAAAGAATATTTCCAACTTTATTTAGCTTATCAATGGGTTGGTGAAGTTGTTCTCACTCCACCTGAAATTTAACTATCATAAACAAGGCATCATTTTTTTTCAAAAGAGAATGGGCCAAAACAAACATCCAATTTGCAAAAAGAAGCAAAATAGTCAAGATTTATAATCCAGCCTTCCTTACCAAGTATCCACTTCAGGCCATGTTGGCTAATTTAAACTCATCAGATGGCCTTCAAAAAAAAGAATGACACCACCAATTTTTTCTTTAGTAATAGCTAGCTTTTAGCTTCTGAGTATTCTCTTTCTCTCTTCTGCCCCTTCCTCCCCCATCTCTTTTCCTTTCCCCATTTGTCTTTGCTTTGTTTCTGAAGATCATATTTTTCAGTAGTTCATCACTGAAGAAATTCTCCAATTTTTCTAGATGAAAAATACAAGAAAAAGAAGCAGCAGAGAGCAAAAAGCCCTGCAAAATTTCTCTTCTAGAGCCTGTAAGATTTAAAAAAAGAAACTTGAAGCTAGGTTAATTTGAATGAAATGGGGAAAAAAAAGGGGGGGGGGGTTAACCTTAAAGCTCGCCCTCTTGTGGTTAATTGCTTTTATGTCTTCAGTACAAAAATTGAACTACTGGCAATCCTTTTTTTTAAATGAATGAATCTGAAAACCTAGTAAATTGTCTCCTTTCAATACTTTATTGAAAATTTATTTAAAAGATCATTAAATTTTCTTTTGTGGAGATTTGCTGTCAGATGTCAAGGAAGTGGAAAATATACATAAGACAACATTAAGACATTTATTTTTAGTAAACCTGCTCAGGTTCAGGCAAAACTTGATATAAATTTGGTTACAATTTACATTTATTCCTGATTACTTGATGATCATTATCACTAGAATATCAACTTTTAAAAAATTGTTTGCTGAATTACCATTTTTTCCCTGTTCAGTCATATCTCCGCCCCAGGGGTTTTTTTTTTTTTCTTTTCAGAAGTGATTTGCCATTTCTAGAGCTGACAGAATGTGACCAGCCCAAAGTCATCTAGCTGGATTTGTGCCCAAGGCAGGACTAAAACTCAGAGTCTCCTGAATTGTAGCTTGATTCCTTACTTTATAATTACCAATAGCTTATTATAAATCAAACAGTATATAACACAGTCCAGTAGCTATTAGTCATCTGACTGTAAAATTTCGGGTGTTAACTAGATTACCACAGCTTATTGCAGCAATATTCACTTTTGTGATATTCTTGATAAGTACAGTAATATTCATTCTTGTTTCCCAAAGGTAATTTAAAAGTACAAGCATTTTAGCCAACTGTAAATCTGGTCTTACTAGTGAAAAAGCTTTATGTATTTTTCAAATACCTTTTGTTAATTGTGTTAGAATAAATGTAGTAATTGTAATGCCATGTTAAATTACCATTTTTCCTGCTATTTATTTGTTACTATTAGTTTAACAAAAGGTAATCTGGATTGTCAGCAGCACCTGCCAAGAATTTGCCTGATCTCTTGAGTCTGAGAACAACTGTAGTTTGATATGTGTTTAGTACATCCGTCTTTGGAATTGTCCATTTCTTATTTCATCTAGAAAGCTGCCACTGAGCCTTTTATTGTTTTTCCCCTTTCAAATTATCTTAGTCTCAATTCAGAAAGAATGTGTGTGTCCTTATGAGAGCTCTATAAACTATAACCTAGAAACTTTCTCAGAATACCGAGCAGGTTAATTTCATAACTTTTGAAACCAATGAAATAATTTTATTAAATTAAGTTGCTTTCAAAAATTAAAAAAGAAAACAAACTACATTTTTTTCATAGTTTAAGCTTGACAAAACTGAAGATATGTTTCTGTTTATTTTCATTTATTCTCTACTGTTCCATTGAAAAGATAGTTGCTTTCAAGAACAATAAGCAAAATACTGGTAAAGAATATTTCTCATATTTTGTTCAATTAGTTTTGAAATATAATCTAAAGCAGATAACATCCTATTCTATAAATGTCCTTTATGATAACATGCAAAGCGTTGTTTTTTGTCTTTTTCAGAATAAGATCTAAAAAGATACCTGATAACCACAAGAGGTCTATAATCAGCATATAAATTGAATATTATGCAATATTGTTTTGTGCAATCAAACTTTTCTTGACCTTCACATTTCAGCATGGAATAAACTAGTGAAGAAAGAGAAATGATCTTGAGGAAGGTCTTTATGCCTGAAGTAAGTTATGTTCTATAGTCTGAATAGAAGAACATATATTTCAGGAGAGTTGAGGATTGTTTGTTTGTTTTCCTGCTTTTGCTATACTGAACTCTAGTCAGTACTGATAACATGATAAATATAATATTGTCATAATTATAATCACAGTAGTTTGAATATTTATAAGTTCTCGTTGAAAGCAATAATGAGTTGCTGGCCTATTGGCTACTTTTGGGGCAATGGCATAGCAAATATTAATCATGTGATTCTCTAAGCCAATTGGGCTGCACACCACAGTTGAAGCGTGTCACAGTTGCCTTTGGAGCCTGTTTTAAGCAGAAACAGTACAAACCTCTAGAACTCACACAATGTTGAGAAACCACAGTTCATTCCATCTGTCTTAGAAAGAGTTCTGTGGTAAACTGGATGCAGTGTCTGCCCATCAGATGGTCTATCAATTTCCCTGCTTCTGACTGTTTACTGCTTCATAGAGTAAAGCCACTGGAATAAAATCACTTCCAACTATCTTTTAAAAGGAGAGAATGAGTCATTTTTCTTTGCTTCATAGCAAACCCTTCTCGAGCAAGCCAGGGTGGAGTGGGGGGAGTTGCAGTTTGGTAAGTGCTACTCTGACATATATTCCAAGGATAACCATACAGTGGGAATTCATGCCATTTAGCAGCAGGAATGTCTGCTGTTAAACCATACACACTTTTCTGCATATCTTTTTCTGCAAACAGAGCATCTGAGTCAACAGGTTTTCAGAACTGGAAACTCTGAGAGAGTTGTCTTAATTGTTTATATTGCTCCAGCAAACTTTTAAACAAAAATACTCAGTGTGCCTATGCGTATTTTTACCACCATATGTTGAGCTAAGCAAAACAATGCAAGCTGCTTTGGCATCACTGAAAAATGCTTTCACTAGAGAACAGCATTAATTTCCAGAAAGTTTTAAGTTGTGATTCTTTAATCTCTTATTATTGGTAAGGCACAGTCTCTCTCTCTCTCTCTCTCTCTCTCTCTCTCTCTCTCTCTCTCTCTCTCTCTCTCTCTCTCTCTCTCTCTCCCTCTCTCTCTCTCTCTCTCTCTTTCCCCCCCCCTCTCTCTCTCTCTGTGTGTGTGTGTGTACAAAAGCTAAACACTGAAGATAATTCATACATTGAATGATAAAGTCTGTATTTATCATTTAATAGCTGCTCAAATAATTACCTGTTTGCAGGAGTTGAAAATGAGTTGAACACTGAAGGACAGTGTTATATACATTTTTAAAAAATAAGTAGTTGGAAAGGCACCCCATCAAAGTTGCACTCTTTGGCAGAGAACTCTTAGGAGTACCATTTTTCTTTGCTTTGTTTTTTCCCCCACCGTGCAAAAGTCAACATTACAATTTGGATTGCCTACAGCTATTTGTGCCACTTAGTACTAGGTTTTCTGACAGTAGCTGTTAACACTTTTACTGCCCTGAACATTTGCTAGGAACTGTGTAACAAATATTTGTCCTCATCTTGACAGATTTTACAGTGAGTTGATTCAGAAACTGATTGTAGCTGTTTTTCTTCACTTACACCATTTGCCTATTTACTACCCCATTCTGGTTAGAACTGATCGGTTCTTTTCTCAAGTAGGGAAGGAAGTTCCCACTTCTTAATATCAAATCCAAAATGTTAGATGTTTGTACTTCATTTATTGGCTAAAATATCTGCAATCAAAGCTGAATTCTAGGGATTCACATTCCTTCACACTTTTGCCCTTTCCGACCACCTCATCTAGAATATAACAATTATAAAGAAAAGTTAATTGCAATTCTAACAACATTGTGCTTCCCTCTCCACCCCACTTCCAATAGCACCCACCTGATTCTGCAAACGTTATGATCTCAGAAGTTTGCTCCATCAGTTCATTCTTTTCTGTTCTTCTTCCAATGTCATTCTCTATTTCTACATTGCCATCCTCTCTCACTTTTCCGACATGGAGTTTCTTGATAGCATTTAAAAGTGCAGCTTTGGGCACTGGCTGAGTGATGTTAGGTCTGTCTCTCAAGTGCAACATGTTCAGGATATGCTTCTTTACAGCTTCCACCATCTCAGGCTGGGAGCTGGGCACATTCTTGGAAAGGGTGCCAAGGGCACAGGATGGACAATCAGAAACTACATTGTGCCCATCCGATCCTGAAGTTGGGGAACTTTGCAGTATAATCCAGCAAAATAACAGTATCAATCCTCTAGTCAGAAGCAAAGGCATCCTTGCAGCAAAAGTTGTTGTGATTCCTTTTTTAAAAAGGCAAGGCTTTTCTTCCGCCACAGTTACTTCTTCACCCAGTTGGATTTTTTCCCCCTTCTGCTTCCTCTTTTCTCTTCAGGAAGAACAAAAAGTTTTCTGTGAAGTTTGGTTTGGAAGATCCCTCTCTGAATTCACTAAGTGCAAATGATGTCTTTGACTGTCAGTGAGAGGAGTCTGACTCTGTCGCGCTGTAGGCAAAGCACACGCTGAGAAATAGGCAGAGAGAAATGAGGGAGGAGGACAGCCTAAGTGAGTTGAATGAGAGAGGGAGGGAGTTTTGTCTATGAGTAAAGCTCTGATTGAGAAGGCGGAGGAACAGCTTAAGCCTTCCTTATGCTCATTGCACTCTAGCAATATTTCTCATTTATATTGGCATTCTGGCTTATGATCTGCCACTTTTGCCTTTGAAATCACTTTTTTCCCCCCATAGTTGCCTGGTGCTTTCCTGACTCTCCCCCCTTTACACCCTCCCCATTAGACATCTCTAAGTTTTTCCTTTTCAAAATCTTTTTCACAGAGTCCCTCAGGCTAATTTAATAGGGTAAAACTGAAATGAGAAGGTTATTTATTGATAGCCTTGGAATACATCTGAACAGCACACAAAGGAGATGTTCAGAAAAGTCTAACTGCTTCCTACTTCAGGTTCTGTCCACAATAATCTGTGGACTGCTGCTAAATCTTGAAGTCCTTTCTCATCCATTGCAACACTCTTAAGATTAATCCATGCTTATGGCTTGGAGAGAACTGACCTAAAAATGACTAAAGTTGGAGACTTTAACAAATTGACAAAGTCATATTATTAAAAGTGTATCCTTTTCACTTGACTTAATGGAAAATTGGAATCCTGTGATTTTTTTAAAAAAATATTGCTTTGTTAAAAGACAAATATTTGCTTACTGTAAATGGATTGCCATTAATTTCTGTGGCTGTAAGGTTGTATTGAGGCAAGGATGATATTTCAAAATCTTTGTTTTATTTTGGTCAGATAATAAACCATGTTTGAGACCTCACTTGTTTTTTTCTCCTTCCATTTAATTTATCTTAATGCAAGTTTTTAATTACTTTAATCATAAATCATATAGCTCTACATATGAATTTACCACTTTTCATATTTTTCTTACATTGTAACTTAAGGTTTAGTCTTTTGGAAATACATAATATAACAGAACAGGCTCTTTGATCTCCAAGACAAGTAAAGAATCCGAGGGACAATAATAGCACAAATACATTGTTAATGAAATACATATACTAAAGGTAGAGGTGGGATTCAGCCAGTTCGCACCATTTCAGAACCAGAAGCTAATTTTTTGTTGCCCAGGTCCAGAATAGACTTCTGGAAATGGCATCCACACAAAGAATCGGTTGTTCACATATTTGAATCTCACCACTGACTAAAGGTTGTACTTTTGTATATTTGTATACAAATTTTTAACAGTAAAAGTAACATTCATTTCATTTTAGATGCTTAGATGTCCTTTGATACCATCAAGTTTGATTACTCTGTATATAAATACTGTCATTTGAAAAGCTATATTTCTTTTTAAAATTCTATTGTGTCACTTCAGTAATTATATTTGCAACATTACCTTTGTTCTGGACAGCTTGCCTTTTGTTAATTTGCCTAAAAACTTACATTTGAATGTTATCTTTTATGTATGATTTTTCTGGATAAAACATTAGGACTGTCAGTGAGGGAATATAACAATCATATTTTGCCTTTCTGATCCCCCCAGTCTCCTAGTGATCTCTGCCATAGAAACTTGACACGATCTCAAAACTCTCTGTACTGATAGTCAGATCATAGAGATTTGTACTATTCTGTACATTTACTTAAAAGTTATACTTAATGTTTTGGGATGGAGTTGAAACTGGATTGGCCAATGCCACGTTACATCAGCATTTCAGTGGTTTTCCTGTATGAGACATACTTTATGACAATTACCTAATGGAAATTCCTATTTGCTTGGCATGACAAAAAACTGCCTATAAGCTGCATCTGCATTTTTTAAAAAAGGAAAAACAAAACCCACCTATTCAGAAATAATATACCATTAGATGTTATTTTGTTATATTATTTTGTAAAAGAGCATTTGCTCTTTCACTTAGTCATTTTTTTTTTTTAAAAAAAAGAATGATAGTTTCTGATCTTCCCTTAAAACATTTTGGATTTATTGCCACTTGTCTTTTCTCTCCTACTTAAAATTGCTTTAAAAAAGATTAGATACACTAGTGCTGAAAAGAATACTTAAGAGTAAATCTAGAAGAATGATATGATGTATTGCAACTTGACAGCTAGCCTTCATATGTGTAAATGTAAGCACATACAACATGCTTACTTAAGGATATCACTAACTTTGCAGTTTTGTGCACTTTTACTCAGAAATAACATTTATTTAACTTGTTTTAGACACTTTATTACCACCTTCAACTGTTGTTAGCATTACAAGGTATCTTAAGAAACATGAGAGATCTAACAAGAATTGATATAGCCAGAGGAAGCCCTTAAAGTAAAATGAATTATTATTTGAACTGGGAATTTGGGATAGCTGTATTTTTTAAAAAAATAAAAAATAAAAAACCTGTGTAGCATTCCATTTAATATGCAATATTCACTGACTTACAGAAGAAGAGAAACTGTAATTCTCAAGTCTAGAAATGTAAAGGGATCCTTAACTGCTGGTGAGTACATGGCCAGGCAGTGTTGCAGAAAGTGATGTGTTCTGGAATTTATTTAAAGTTTTTGGTTTAGCATGTAGCTCTGGGATTTTCTGAAGGGCAAAAAATGAATATGCCTAACCTTTTTGAAATCAGTATTGTTTTAATTCAAATAAAACTCTTCAGAGCATCATGACTCTTGTCGGAAGAAAAGAGAACTAGCAGGGAGGTTTGTGAGGGATATGGAGTAAAGTGGAGTTGAATAACAAACCAGATTCTGGAGACGCATTTTGAACACTGTTTCCAATTTAGAAATAAACAGGGAAGTTGCCTTATTCCAGGTCCAGTATGCACACAATTTCTTCAAAAAACACACTTAAGGAAGTAAAATGTATTAAAATAAGATTCAAAGAAGTCTTTGTATCATTTAAATCAATAGTTTAGAAGAAGAAGAATATTTAAAGAAAAGATCTTAACCTCAAAATAAATTCAAAATAAATTCTATTTTTAAAAATTCCATCTTCTTGCTGATTCTTTTTTAATCCTTCAGATGAATACACGGATTTTCAAGTTATGAGTTACTTCTTAAAGCAATGATCTTGTTACTCCTAGATATCTCTTTTTAAATCAAGTTGTCTGACAGCCACTTCAGAAGATTGTGAGAAAATATTCTAGATCATAACAAATTCACACATAACATGAACTTTACAATTGTTGTGCATAAACTAAGATTATATCTAAATAAAAAGACAATGTTTTTAGGGCTCAATACACATTTTCAACCTTTTTTAAAAAAAACAGGAATGTTATTCAAGATAAGTGCACTTGATTTATGGAATTGTGTGTGTGTATGTGTGTGTGTTTCGTGTGTGTGTGTGTGCGCAAGCTTGTACAGCCAAAAATGGGTGGTTTACTGCTGATTTCATGATCTGAACAATCTGTGGATTGATGCATTCTGCAAAAATGGGCTAGGGATTACCTGGGATTTATGAGTTATAGACTGTCCACCTCAACCTTAAGTTATTTAACCACATTGTGACATGGAGGGAAACAAATAAAAAATTTGTTTCCAAAATAGTTCCTCTAGAAAGTTTTTTTTTCTGTGTCAAGGTTTTCAATGAGAAATATGCAAAACATTTTGAAGAAATGCAACAATTCTCTGACATACAGCCTTGAAAAAGTTAACCAAAAGCATTATTATCAAACTTTATTGCAATTTGAGCATAATAACTGAATAAGTCTAGCCTGTAGCCTTGTTATGTTGATTGGCATTGTATCTGTTCATATTAAAAGAATTCAAAATATATGATTTCATTTCTTAGCTACTTACAAGTATTAATTAATATATATTTATTTATATCCTCAAAGATATATGCCTTTCCATTTTCTTCTCATGATAACCTTCAAACCATATTAGGTTGATAAATACCATATGAGGAAAGGAGCCTATTGTGGCAAAAAATTTAGTCTAGTAACATTTTAGAAACTAATGGATTTTATTTAAGGCATACATTTTTATGAGAGGAAAGATGATTTTTGATAACATTTGATATGAAAAGCTACCAGAGCCTTGATTTTTAAGTTGAGGGTGAGTGTGAATGTAATCTGGATTCCAGTTCAGTTCTTTAAACAACATGCCATATTGGTTGTCATATATAAGAATCTTGTCACCCTTATGTCACAGCTAGTAAAAATGCAAACATTAATTATGATTCAGGTTGTTTGTTTCCTAGTTCTGAGCACATAACATCAAGTACTTGAGCCTTAGAAACCTATGGCTATTCCTTCGTCATTTATAATTTGTACTATTGCACTTTTCAGTGACATTGTAAGGATTGGAATAACAATGAAAATAAGTTCCATTTGAATAATTGAACTTTCTTTACTATGAATGTGCCTGGAAAAATTATTTAAAAGCAATGCTGGATGAGTTTCACTGTGTCTTACTCATCAGTACCATACATTTCCATACTGACATATCAACTTCCAGGATATTGTATTAAAATCATATATTTAATTACAAAGTTATTTAAACTCCCTTAGAAAATTAGTTTGGGACTGTGTTCATATTTAAACTAATAATTCTATTGCAAAAATAGTACATTATATTTCCAGCAATCTATATTTTGAAAATATAGATACTGCATTTTCAGATGTATATTTTTACTCCTGTGAAAAAGGATGAAGTGTCAAAGGAAAATTCAGTCTCATATTTTTTTATTTTTAAGATGCTTAGCCTTTTTGCTACCTCCTTATTCTTTCTTTGGGGGTTCAGTGTAGTATTGTAACCTGAAAAACAGTATCACAGTTTCAAAACATCTTTCAAATTTCATTTTGCAAAACCCATGTTCAAAGTGATGATCCAGTAGACAAATAGACACCAGCAGAACTGAATTAAACTAAAGACCTCATTTTGCTGCAAACTTCTCTATATATTTTCTCACAACTAATGGCATTTTGTGACTTGAACTACCTCAGTCAGTATGGTAAATGGAATGGTTGTACAAGTCTGTCTAATGACACAGCGTTAGATTCTTAGGTTTATGATATATAGTGTTATAATTTGATAATTCCACTACAGCTACAGGAGCAAAAAATGCATTGGGTTTGGATAAATTGTAAAAAGCACTGTTGTTCTTTTTAAAACATGTTCCTTCTTCCCTCAGGGAGATGGGTTACAGCTTTTCCAAATGATGACTAATTCTTTTCACATCCACATCCACATTCACTTCTCTCTCCCTCCCTCCCTCCCTCCCTCTCCCTCTCCCTTCCCCCTCCTCTCTAGTTCTTCCACCCACGTCCATCCTTCATTGTTTTTTTCCTCTCATATTTTCCATTGTTTTCTTCTCCTGTACCTACAGCAGCACCTGCTGGCAGTGAGCCGGAAGGACCCATTTAAACCGTCCTCCACATCAGTTGGCATTAAGATCTGCCAAGCTGCATTGATGAGCTGCCTCAAATTTTATTTCTCCCTGCCAGACAAAAGTGATCTGATTGATGATGGATGCTTATTTCTTTCAAAATCCAGAGAATCATTGCTAATTAAACTCACTTAACATCTCATAATTAAAATATTGTAAATCTAAATATAAAAGTGAAATTATAAATATATCTGTAAATATAGCTGGGTGGACACTTCCTTCCAGAAAACCGCTAGGGCAAAACCTCTGAGATATATTCCTGGTTTTATTTTACTAGATATGCTTGCTAAACAAAAATGTTAATGTATCAACAGATAACTTCCTTTTGTACATTTTGCATTTAATCTATGTTAAGAAGGATCACCTGTCATTGCACTTATGAACCAGTAGGGGTTGCTCAATTTTTCTGATGTTTTAAAAAACTAAAGGACAACATGTGAGTGTCTTTGTTTCTGATTTGAAAGCAAGCATCAAAAAAATATACTCACAAAGAACATTGTGTAAAATTCTTGGCATGTCATGCCACTGTAAACTATGCTGATTGAAAAGTCTGCATTTACTTTTTGATCCTGTGGCAAATAAAACTTAAATAAGGGAATGTTTTTTCAGCCATAAATAGCAAATTATTAAACTGTAGCACTAATTTTGGGAAAATGCATTTCAGAGGTGAGTTAGAATTCTCATTTTCACCTT
The DNA here is from genome assembly GCA_024449315.1 of Daboia siamensis. Taxonomy (NCBI): domain Eukaryota; kingdom Metazoa; phylum Chordata; class Lepidosauria; order Squamata; family Viperidae; genus Daboia; species Daboia siamensis. The sequence goes on along the minus strand of JAKJMR010017869.1, from coordinate 933,710 downwards.
TGATTTGTAAAACACATAGAAACTTAACACAGGATTAAAGTTTGATATTCCTTGAGTCAAAGGACATCAATTTTTTTTCTATTAAACTAATATCAAATCAGAGTAAGATATGCAAATGCATATATAGTCATAGGGCAAATGTAGAACTATAATGCACTCTACACTGGCTATCCTTGAAGACCACTCAGAACTGCAATTGGCCTACAGTGGGCTTGGTGACATGACAGTGGTGGATTTGTCACCCATAACTTTGCAAATTGCAATAGTTGCCAAGGTCTTCCAGAGGCAATTCAAGTTATTTGTTCTCACCTATAAAAAACCCTTTAGGGCTATCTGTCTCCAATCTTTTCTGCCTACCCATTAAATTCATCAGAGTCAGCAAGCCTCTCTTCTCTTTAATCAAACAATGTTATTTATAGGGAGCTGCGAAGCATGCTTTTTTTTTTTTTTTTGTTACAGCACCTGTCCTCTGGAACAACATTCCCCCTCTACATTAATTTCATAAGTTTTTGAAAACCCGACTTGGCTCCTAGGCTTAACGTTAGGACAAATGTTTTTTGGGCTTTTTTTCTGCAGTGATGGAATTTTCCTTACACAGTTGTTAAATGAAACATCTTTTAGATGTAACTTATCTGGTGTCATGTAGCAGTGAGGAAATCTATAAATCCAATGAACAAATGAGTAAATAAAATTAATATTACTAGTGTAGTAAAACCCAAACCAAGATAAAAACACACAAACATATTCAAGAAGTAGAAGGAATTAGAACTCTTCAATAACCCGTGAAAGATTATATTAATACAATGACAATTCTGTTGTGCCTTTTTTACTTGCCTTTTTATTAGTACTGGAGATCTTCAATGTATATATCTTATATTCATAGATTTATTATAAGTCTATAAACATAAATCCATCATAATGGATACTTTAAAAATTTAAATCAACTATTTGTTCTCATATTTTATATATATATTATTTTTCTTCTTTTCTTTTGAAAACAGAAAATTCCAGGAACTATTATTGAACTGGAGCAATGAAATTAATCATTTGCCTATTTCTTGGGGAAATATTGCCTATTTCTCTTTCATGATGGGGTGAATGCTCATCTTTGCCTGGCTCCTGCCCACTTAGCAGTCTGAAAGCATGCAAATGCAAATAGATAAATAGGTACCAAATTAGAGCCCACAGTATGTTTCATTTCAGTTTTAGAGCCTATGAAAGTCTTGATCATGGATGAATTTGAAACATCATTAGCTTTCGACCAGGCATGTCAAACCTGCAACCTGTCGTGATGTTGCAATATGTATCACAACGTTTTCCCCAATGGGGTGGGTGCGATTTCGGCATGACACATCCAGCCTGTGGCCCAGGAGTTTGACACACCTGCTTTAGACTATCAGCAAATAAATAGTGATATAACTTTTTCTTGAGATATTAATAGCGTTATATGATAACAAAGGAGCTTTTTTTCACTTGATCATAATCAGAATTACATTTAGTTGATGGTCTGATTATGTGCACAATCAAACTGCTTACAATATACATTTTATAGTATATTATTCTTATAAGTTGAGAACTTGAAAAAATTACCTTCATGTAACTGAGAACATTATAGGCTCATTATTTTCGGAAATAAATGAATGTCTGAGAATGAGAATCCTCCTAAAGCAAATTTTACCTTGATTAATTTTAATTGTTTTCTATTTTCCTTGGATCTCCAGGGGGTTAGGCTCATAATATAGTGTGATACCATCAGATCACTTTAATGTCATTGCTCCATTTACCAACATTTTCTTTTCAGCAAAAATGCCTAAATCAAACTCTAAATACCAAATAAGATGTAAAATTAAAATGAATGTGATATTAATATATTTATCCTTTTCTTTTTTTTCATGAAGTGATTCTTTTTCCAACACTGTTTTTTTAACAATTGTTTTCTTAACAATTACACTGAATGCAATGTAGCTTCTTAACCTGGAAATGTGCTCATAGCTAGATGAACAGTGAATCAGTTAGCTAAATAGTCATCAATTATCAAAGATTCATCATTTTAGTTTTTTTTGACCTGACTTGGATCTGAACTGCTGATGTAGATGTGGCAAAGATTCATAAGACAGCAGTTCATTACTAATCTTTGCAGACAATCAGTCATTCGAGGTGCTTTGAAGATTAAAGGGCTTTGTAAGTGCTGAGTATTAATATTGTTATTATTGGTTAGCTTTGATCACAGACAATTGAAGTCATTTCCTATACTATTCCTCCACTGCTTTTTTTTCTTAGAATGATATATCCAATCCTGGTTAAGATGAAACATTCAGAAAGTATTTTTCATTTATATGATATGGTTGTAATTATTTATAGGAGGAACTGGGTCATTCTGTAAAGTAGTTTTAAACTTCTGAAGTTCAAATATTGAGAGAGCAGATATTGGCATCCCTGAAAGAAACTGTGGTAGCTCTCTCCTAAAAGGCTCTCTGTGGATCCAGTGATCCCTAATAATCAATTCTCCATCTCTATCCTAGAATTTTGGAAAACTTTATCAAGACTATGATTACTGGCTAACTGAGAAATACATAAGGGGAAACAATTCATAGGGACTATTTCTCAATCAGGTTTCAGGCATAGATATGGAACAAATATGCATTGGTTGCTTGTGTTAATACCATTGGTCAGGACTTGGATAGAGACCCCTTTAATCCTTAAATTCTCCCAACAACTTTTGATACCACTGACCATAGTATCCTTCTAAATTTATATTTTTTATATTGGAATAAACATTTTATGCATGGACTAAACTAAAGCTGTTTAGTTCTCTTTATATCCTTGAAAGTACAATTGAAATCTGCAAGATTAAAATTCTTCATAATTTTGTCTCTTTCATTTTTCATTCTGAAAGCAGGATGAAGCAGCTTAGATGTTTTAAGTTTCCCCATTATAACTGGTGGATCATTTTCTCCCTCAAATCAAATCTGGACTCTTACAATAGCTGAAATTGAATCCAATTGCCAAAAACTCAAATTAATTCTCAATTCACAAATTAAAATTAAATTGAGCCTTTTTTTGAATCTTGAATCTTAACTTTGAATAAATTCTGAGCAATTAATAAGATTTTTTATATTAGATTGCTTTTATTTCTGGAAATATACTACATTTCCAAATCTAGAACATATCCTCTAAGCATGAGAACCAGACAACACTTAATGTAGTCATTTGTATAAGGACCCCTCAACAACAATTGTGGGTGGGTGGGGGGTGGGGGGGGTGGGTGGGCGGGTGAAATTAAACTTAAAAATGGAACTATTTGTTCTCATGGGCCTCCACCGGGGAAGGGAAAAGGTATAACACTGAAATGCATTATGCATAAATGTTGCAACACACACACTTGTATGAGATGGTGAATGAAAGTATAATTATGAAGCATTTATTTAATGTCACTGCATCCATATCCTCATTTTCCCTTCATTACTGTTTGTTCCTGATACAGGCAGATTAGAAATGCATTGCACAAAAATGCTTATAAAAATAAAATGAATTTGGACTTCTCAGTGCATAGGAGAACCTGAAATGCATTTGTAGATAAAAATTAATATATACCAGTTCTTAGTTCAAAAGTTTTTTAAAAAAACAAACAAACAAACCACTTTATGGTATAAATTGTAAGCTACCCTAAATTATCAGTGAAGTGATGTGGAATACAAATGAATAGATAAATCATGGGAAAATGCAAATAGAAATACAGTACTATAGGAAACAAAATGTCATATGAAATATAAAATGTCATATAAAATGTTTATGCTCTCAAATTATATTCAGAAATCTATTTATTCACAGAAATATGCAACATTTATTTGTTTTTTCAGCCAAATTCATAAACCAGATTCGTGGTTAGCTAAATGAAAACTTGGCAAACATATATATCTATAACTGGAGTTTAAAGAAATAAGCAAAAAAGGGTAGCTGTAGTCTAGAGCAGTTATTAATAATATAGTTCAGAAGCCAAAAAAATCTTGTTTAATGTCTTATACAGGCTACACACTATATTATAAAATAAAAATTATATGCATATTATTAACTCTATGCCACACCTCCATTTTACAGCATGAGAATACTTCTTTTCCTCTATCCATTGCCAATTTGGTGTAATGGTTAAGGCATCAGGTTAGAAACCAGGAAACTGTGAGTTCTAATACTGCCTTAGGCAGAAACCCATCTGGATGACCGTGAGCTAGTCCTTGTCTTGCAGCCCTAGGAAGGAAATATAATCTTGCCAAGAAAAGTGCAGGACTAATTCAGGATGTTCATTAATGTAAACATAATGAATTTTTCATCTTACTAGTTTCATGAATACAAAATGTGGCTTGAAAACATCAGAAAAACAGTCTGGGCTAGATATAAAACAGGTCACATTTAGAAATACAGAAAAATATATGGTGTTTTTCCCTTGCACTTAAATGATGTCAAAGTAAGCACTAAGTTATCATCTTTAAAGAGAGCTTTCTCATCATGGAAAGATCTTTTTTCAACCACCCAACTTTATATAGCCTTTGATGAAGGCCTTCCAACAAAAAATAAGTAGTCATTTTGTTTACTGTTCTTAACCTCTGAAGAATATTTAAAATTTTTAAAATCAAAATTGGCAATGGGAATTGAGTGGTCTTAGAAATAAACAGGTAGAGTTGCTCGTGCACAAGAATTACACAATCAGAATTTTTTTATCTTGGTTAACAGCCTCACAGCTGTGATACTTTCTAAACAGTTTTTGAAAGGATCCTTGTATTTAACACATCATCTAATGTGAATTCATTAATGCATAAATGAGGCCAAGCTTCTTTATCTAGCTAAAGTAGAAAGAGGCATATAAGCATACACCCAGACGTTTCTGAACAATTCCCAGAGTCAGTCCTGAAAATGTAGTGGTGTAGAAGGATGTATTGTTTAATAACAGCCAATGGGCCACATTTCTACAATATGAATACAGTTTGCATACCAACCTCAATGAGTAAAAGGTGTTCTGAAGTATGGCAATCTATATTTCCAATGACAAAGATTCTGAAGCACGAGAGAGTATAATCCATCTTTAGGAGAAGAAATCTATTCAGTTAGAATAATCAGTGAAATCTGGGATTACAAATCAGACTTTATTTTGTCTGGAGTGAATTTCAAGCACAATAGCACCTAGATCAGGCAAGAAAAAATGTCAATGAGAAAATGACCAAAGGCTCCATTGGGCTGCAGCCTTGCAAAGGGGAAAATATGTTTGCGTTAATTTCAAATGAACTACTGCTAAATCAGAAATAAACTCATATCTACAAACTAGTGAACATGTTTTGTCTAGGTAGTTTCTGAGTTATTTCTGAATTGCTTCAGAACCTATTTATTTGAACTTTCAAATGATCTTTAAAAAAGTTCCACACCCAAGGGAGTATTTGAAGTTGGAAAGATGTTTTGACTATGGTCTCTTGAGGAAAAAGTACTTTTGAATTTATTTATAAAAAAATCTGGATTTAGATTGAGGAGTAAGATAACTACACGTACTAACATAATGCTGTTCAGAGTAGGAAATGTATAAGAATTGTAAAGAGCCTTAAAGAGCTCTAACTGGAAGAATGCACCTCAAAATGGCAAATGCAAATCTATATAGCAATTGCAAAGTTATCTATACTGACACAAAAAAATCAGACTTCAAACAAATATTATGTTTGTTCCCTATTGCATTAAGGAATCATTTCAATATTATAACTTGAAAGTCATTTTTTTAACAGTCCAGCCAAAAATATAATGGCAAATAAATAGAAATTTAACTGAACTATATATTCCATAACTATGGATTTTTTTTATATGCATAAGTGCCTTCTGGCACTACATCAGGGTAATGTATGTCTTGGCACTAGAATGTTGATGCTTTTGGCATTGAAATAATGTTTATAGATTCCCATTGGATGTGTAATAGTATCTATTTGGCCATTAAAAAGGAGATGAGATTAGTTAACAATGATGCTAGACATGTTAACCAGTATAATTTCAACTATTCAAGGGCAATAGGACACTCCCATGTGGTCTGATAGTGCCACAGTGCTCATGTCATCTTCATGAGAACATCACTGTAATTATTGAAGATCCAGGCTTTTTCATGTTCTTAATGCTTTTGATATTTAAAGTTAATAAAAATGAAATTGAAAAATTAAACCACATTTTTCTTCCAATTTCGTAAAAAGTTTGTAGCAAGAACCTATTTGTCCATAATTCTAGTGCTGCATGGACAAATCAACCTGGCATATATTCCTGAAATCTAGTGGTGCAAAAGATGGGATGCCATCCTATTCTGCCAGTCACTGTCCTAAAACTGGGAAAAGGAGGTGGTGATCTTCTGTGACATCTTAATAGTGAGAAGAAGCCATATCTCTAACAGGACAAGCTGTGAATTTTGTATTTCAGATTGGACTGTAAAAACAAATTTAAATGCTCATGTTGCTGCAAACCAAGTTCCTTCCTGAGCTCTGGGATCTGATGATGGGGTAGTACTGAAATCTTCCCTACTGGGTGGTATACATTTTCCACATCTTATGACAAAGGGCTTAGGAGTATGTGGCAACCATGGGCTCGTTTCAAGCAACAGTTGGCCTGAGGAAGTAAACAGGATAATAGGGGAAATAAGTTTGGTCATCTGTGTTTAGATCTGTATCCTTCAAGGCTTTCTAAGTAAATGTTGTTCAGGGACATGACCTCTGGCCTCCAGAACCTGCCTTGTGGGATTCCTGATATTTTGTCTGTTAATGGAGAAGATAATCCATCACCGTGGTGTGAAATTATCAGTATGTTGATAATTTTCAGTTGTACATTTCTGCCCATGGTGAGTTGAACAATGTGATAACCACTCCTTCTCAGTGCCTGGAGACTGTTGAGATCTGGATGAGGAGCAACAGCTGAAACTGAATTCTGGCAAGATGGAGTGACTCTAGATTATGGGCTCTTTGGCTCTTGGAGAATTACTACCTTTGGTCATGGATAGGGTTGCACTGCCCCAGATTTATCAGGTGCATAATGTGGGGTTCACCTGGACTTGCAGGCAGCAGTCATGATCAGAAGGCCTTTCATAACTTCATGTTGTGCACCAGTTATGCCCACTCCTGGATCAATAGCCCTTATCACAATCACCCATGCCCTGATTGCCTCCTGTCTAGACTATTGTAATGTGTTCTACATGAGGCTTTCTCTGAAGTGCAAACTTAGACTTGTGTGTGTGTCCCTTCTGTGGGAGCTGCACTGGTTGCCAATATATTTTCAGGTACAATTCAAGGTGGTTATTATCTGTAAACCTCTATATAACTTTGGGCCAGACAACTTCTCCCTATTATATCCACCCAGCTCACAAGAATGAAAAGGCAAGCATGTTACGGGTCCCATCAATTAGGGATGTACATCTGATGGTACCAGGAAAAAGGGCCTTTTTGATGGTGGTCCCTTGTTTATGAAGTATCATTCTTCCCAAGGTACGACTGGCTCCCATCCTGTGCTTTTGTGAAAGGCTTAATTAAATTTTCTTGTTTCTGCTATGGGTTGTAGAGTGCGGTTTTTCTAACAGGTTTTTTATGATGAATTTTTAAAATGTTGTAAGCTGCCTGGAATAACCTATGTATGGAAAGAAAGAAAGAAAGAAAGAAAGAAAGAAAGAAAGAAAGAAAGAAGCCCCTCTTGTTATCCCATTCCAAGTAGAAGTCCAGCCAACAGAAGTTCAAGCCCTTATACTATACTATAGTAATATGTTCTACGTAAATAGAGATTACTTTGAGGCTGCAATTAACCCAGAATGTAGAAACACATATTGTAGTAGGTGAGAGGTTTATAATACAGATATTGTGAGCAGTGGTAAGCCACAGCCACAGTACTAGTGGGTATCTATTAATCCATACATGGTTTATTGGTTAATGCTGGCCGACATATTGATTAAGTCTGGCATGAAATACTATTGATTATTACTATTTTTTCAGAAATACTTGAAATTCTCCTATTGTCAGAATTTGCACCATGCTGGGTAATATCTGAATTTGTTTTGGAGTCTGCACAGAATATAACAAATATATTTATAGAAGTTATCAGTAATCTGAAAAATCAAAATAAGAAGGACCTTATTTTGTTCCTTATGCTACTGAAAAGAAACTATTGTAAAATTGAATTTGTTGTGGAAGTGACTTTTTAATTTATTGTCACATTCTCAAATCTGCCTGGAATAATTGTACCTGACTGCTTTATAGAAACATGGAAATAATATTTTCATTGCAATCATGGTTGCTGCATATCAATAGCCTATAGAAGATTAACCTGACAACAACTACTTACAGTCATGTCAGACACCTCTATGCTATGGTCACCACTACAATGGAAGTCTTGTTTCTCAACAGGACAAAAACCACCGTTTATTCATTCGTGCTGGCAGTATTTCCATAAGTGCATTTTAATTCAATGATAAATATTTCTTATTGGCCAGATCCCTTTTTGAGTAAGTTAAGTTTCCAAAAGTTAAATAGCAACCAGGATTTTTATAAGACCCTATCAATCTGGAAAAGGTTTTAAAACCAGCTTTCTTTTGCAGATTAATTTGGAGTCATTCCATGTTCCTGGGTTTAACTTTTATTTAGGCTTATTTATAATTCCCCATGCTCCAAACATTCATTTAGGTTTTTTAGTAAAGACAAATGGAAATTAGCAAGAAGGAAAGGAAAATATAAACAAATGAAAAGGAATTCATATCCCTTCTGGTAATATATCAGAATAAATGATGGCAATGTGGAAGATCCTTTTGTTAAACCAAACACCACTTGATTAGAAAATAAAGCATAAGAATTAGAATTGTGATCTCTCATTTTCTTTTCTTTTTAAAAAAATTCTGTTTCCAAGAGCCTTTGCTTTATCAACTATTGTTACTGTCTTGTTAGGGGAAAAATGTACGCATTTACATTCAGACTCAGTCAGCTTGCTCAGCTGTTGTTGATGTCACTCTGCCTACTCAATATAAGTTCCTGAAATAATCCCCTATTTTATTAATGATTAAAAGGAAGCAGAATGGGTGAAATCATTCTTAAGGGGTTGGGAAACTGGCTTTAGTCAGTTTTGTGAAAGTATTTCTTTTATGACACATAAACTTGTTTACTACTTCTCGGATGGCCTTTCTGACCAAACATAGACATACAATGCCTAGCCTATGGGCATCGAACAGGAAATAGTCACCACTGGTGACAGCTCATATTTGTGTAAATTGGTTTTGCTAACAAAGAATTAAAGGGAGACTGATATGCATTTCAAACTTATTTGTTTTCGTCAGTCAGCCATACCCTTCTGAGATTCGAACCTGGGCTGATTGCACATTAGGCAGTTGTTTTCACCTCTGAGCCACAGGATCTCTCTCGCTTTGTTAGCTGAGAAGCAAGGGGGATATGTGTCAAATGCTTGTTAACTCTTTTTAGATTACCTTGCTAGGCCCCAAACATGGGACAAATCTTATTTCCTGT
>JAKJMR010017869.1:905979-923804 GCA_024449315.1 Daboia siamensis | reverse complement strand
ACAGTAGATTATAGCTAAACTACTTATTATGAAAGTATCCTCAGTTCCTTTAAGAACATTCCAAGGGGTATTCAGAATGCCAAACTTTCTAAGGGAAAGGGAGCAAATGAAAAGCAAAAAATGTCATCAAGATAAATGAATGAAAATAATATTAAGAGGCATACCACTTTCATACCATTCACTGTGATTCCTTTCTCTTTAGCTATTAGGAGATGCAAGAAGGGCAAGGAGGTAATAGTCCATAGAGAACAATTAATATACACTTTGAGTACATTCTGCTCATAACCAGTTCACTGAAGGATATCAGGACAATCTTGCTCATCCTCTATATTCTTAACTAAGTTTGCTTTTATAAGTGTTCCTATTCATCCATTTGTAATGTTCCCAACTCTAATATAACAGAATAGCAGAATTGAAGGGACCTTGGAGGTCTTCTAGTCCAACCCTCTGCTCAAGCAGGAGACTCTATATTATTCTGAACAAATGGTTGTTCTATCTCTTCTTAAAAACCTCCAGTGATGGAGCACCCACAACTTCTGAATACAAGCCATTCCACTGTCATATATGTATTCCCATTCTTTTTCACTGTGTCTATACATCTATTTTATGCTAAAAGTTTCCTCTAGAGTAATTCTTTAAAGAGATTGGGAAAATAGCTTTGGAAGCCAGCAGGATAGGAGTCAAAACTAACATGACTTTCCATTCTATAAAGTGAGACTTCTGTCTCCAACATAAAGGATGGAATTAGAGGATTCTAGGAACCAACAGAGTTATGTTACATGAATTATGTGGTTAAAGTACTAAAACAATGCTATAAAATTTGGGCACAGCACAAACTGAGACTTTTCAACATGAGCAGTGTATTTTGCTAAGTATTCAATATACACATCCTACCACTAAAATTTCTATAGCCTTGGGAAAATAGAAGAGAAAGAGGACATCTTTATCTGTACCTTTTTTCAGTGGTCCTCAAATCTTGTAATTCTAATATTAGTCTGCAAACAGGGACTAGAGGAAGAACTCATCCCATTCTATTGCCTTTCAGCAACATAAATTTAATCCCAGAAGTTCCTATCATGATTCTAATCAAATAGGCTTTTCCTAAAGTTAAAATATTTGTGACTGCAATCCATCACATATTTTGCTCATTTAAATCTCACTGATTTCAGTGAATTCTCAGAAGCCTAATTTTTATAGCAATGAAACCATAATATATTGGCAATATTTTTAGACTAAGTTCTAGAAATAAGAATTAACTACATTTAAACTTTTCAGGACACTACAGCTAGCTGTAATATTTCCAAATACTAATAGTTTGAATACTTTAATTATGCCTTTTAGATAAACAGAAACAAACACAGATCTCTGCATACATTTACTGGGAAAATCATTGTTTTGGGAACAGAAGCTGTAAAAACATGAGATATTAAGGAAATGATTCATCTGCAATGATAAGAGTAAAAGCTGAGAGGCTGTTAAGTAGGCAATATGTCAAGGATGACCAACCACACAGGCAACACATCACAAAAAAGAACCCTCAATAATTATTACATAGATTAATGTGGCTGGAGTAAATGAAATGACCAATTTAGGAAATGAATGCAGTTCTTCTTTACTTGAGAAGAGTTTACTTGCAACTAGTAAAGGAATTACTTTTGCAATATTTTTCCAGTGCCCTCAACTTAGGCTAATCCTTAATGTCTTGCCTGAATCCAATATGAACTCTACAGTTCAACTACAGTTGAATGGATATTTAATCAATTATGTAAAATAATGAGCTTTTTACATATAAAAACTGGACTCCTTATTATTTTGGTTTGGCCTATACCAGCTCAAGCCATTCTTCTGCCAGATGCACACAGCCAATCTACACAGCCACAAAATAAAAGAGCAAAGTATCTAAATCCAGCCATGTTATTTTATACCCATTTCCATTCCTGGGTGTAAAAATGCAACAGTAAATTAAAATGAAAAACAACTTGCTGCTTTTTTATGCCAGCTGCTTCACTTTGATCACTGTCAGGGGCAGCCTAATCCTGGTTGATAAATTTGATCATTTAAGAAGAAGACAGACTCACACAGATAGAAGGTTCAGATTCAATAATCAAATCTGTGCCAGGAACTCATATGCGAGACAAAGGAAAGTAATGATAACAAAATGCATGTCTTTACAGGCCTAGCAGTATCAAGTATCATTAGTATGGTTTCATTTCTCATTTTCCCTGGCAAGGATACTTGTTTATAATGACAAGAAACAGCAAATATGGGGAAAATTGGGCCACAGCAGGCTTTCATTTGAGGATTGCCATTCTGTCTGCTATCTGCCATTCTGCCTGCTGTCTGTCTGTAATTACTTGGGTTAAGAATTGTACTAGCAAACAACTATCAATTGACTCCATCTTCCTTGCAGAGATAATATTCTTTCAGCTGCAAGAGCAAGGACTACTGTTTATTTTACTGCAACTCATGCAATGCTTTCAAGCATTTAAAAAAATATAATATATACTGTAAGAATCTGGAAATTTATAATGCATAAATTCATACAGATTTACAATTACAATTTACAATGGCAAAAGATTGTAGATCCACACTAAAAGATGCTAAATTTCCCAAGTAGCAAAAGAATATGGGGATCATGGACTAAATTTCCATTAAAAGCATATATGGGAGGGAGGGAGGGAGGGAAGGAGGAAGGAAGGAAGTTGTTACCAAAGTATTGGTAATCAACAATCACAATATTTGCTAAAGTCTACAAACAACAACAAAAATCCCCCTATCAAACATTCTTCAAGGATACTTGGCCAAGGAGGAACAAATCAGTGGATATTCACTGGCAACTTCTCTATATACAATTCCATTTGGGACAACAGAAAAGAATTAAACCTGGCTTTAAATAATGCAAAATAAAATTATAAGTAGTCACTCCTAAATACCCAACACCTAATAACTAAACCTTTGCTAAAACTAAAAGGCAAACTTTTTCTAATGAGTGAGATTGGAATTCTCAAACTCAGTGGCTTGGTTGAGCAGTAAAATATATTTAAGTAAAGTTTCTGGTTTGTTCATAAGAAAAACAAGCTTCCATATCTCACTTACAATGGATTATTATGAAAAGAATATTTTAAATGATGGCTGTGCCTACACGAACTGTTAACAACTATTTTCCTGTAGTAGTATTGCAAACATACCAAGAAATAGGAAAAAAAGACAATAGTAACATTAGCATTCTGAAAGATGCAAGGAAAAACTGTGGATTATTTCATTATGAAGAAAATATGGTTGTGGAATATAAGTAGCCCTTGACTTATAAACACAACTGAGCCCATTTTCCATTGCTAAGCAAGACAGTTGTTAAGTGAGTTTTGCCCTATTTTACATCCTTTCCTGTACACTGATAACTAGGGTGTGGTGTAGACTAGGCTTTCTGGTACATCCCAAACAATGTGACTTTATCACAGCTGAATAGTTTACACATTCTAATTGCTGGACCTCACAAGGATCTCCCAGCAAGAAGCAGCAGCATGAATATCAAAAATAAAAAAAAATAATGCTTAATGCAGTATTCTGTTATACCATATGAAATTAAAAAATAAAAATGAATCACTGCAGTTTTTAAGCTAATAACATGGTTGTTAAGTTAATCCAGCTCTCCCCTTGACTTTGCTTTTCAGAAGGTTGCAAAATCAAAATTATGACCCCAGGACACTGCAACCATTATAAATATATGCCAGTTGCCATGGCAGTATTTTGATCACATCATGCAGATACTGCAGCAGTCATAAGTGTGAAAAATAATCACAAGTCACTTTTTTGAATGCCATTTTAAACAGTTGCTAAATGAATGGTGGTACGCTGAGGACTACCTGCAAATTGGCCAGATGTGATTCTCCTTTTTCTTCTGCTTCAGAGTGGCATATTGGAATAACTTCACTAGTGTAAGGACCTACCTCAGCTAAGCCACCCAAGAAAGCAGAACTCTTGAAATAGGCATTGTCTCAAAAGGAACTTTTATTAGGGACTAGTGATAGCAGGGAAAACAAAGCGAGGTCTGAGGAAAAACCCACAAAAGCATTATAATAAAAGCAATATTCAATACTCCTCCCCCACCAGAGTCCCAGTGTTCATTTGAATTCCAGCCAATCCACAGGTGGCTTAGTGTTTTGGTAACTGGGTTCTTTTGTGTACTCTTTAAAGATGTCTCTTGCTTTTTTTTCCTTCTGGCTCCAAGCACAACCGTCTCTCAGATATGGTTAATCCATTCCATCCCCTTGGGGAAGGAGACAATTGCAAGGTTTAGGGTTAGGGTTAGGGAAGGGGAAGAAAACAAGCAAAACAATAGCATTAGTAAGGCTTATCAGGATACTTAGAATGAAAACATTTAAGTAACCTAGAAGCATTAATATGTTTTTGTATACCCACTCATTTTGAGAGGATGGGAGATTTTTCCAAGCTACTGACCCATGATGTTTATGGGAGTCTAGAATATCTCACACTTGGAACTGCTGTTTGCCCTCGGCCAATATGGGCATAGGAACTGGAGGAGTAGGGGCCCTAAGATTGGAGATGATCTTGGGTTTGAGTAGGCTACAAAGAAAGACAGGATGAATTTGTCTTAGGCTCTTAGGGAGCTGTAATTCAACAGTCATCGGATTAATAATGCATTTGATAGGGAAAGGTCCAACAAACCTAGGACCCAATTTTTTAGAAGGTTGTAAAGATTGCAAGTATCTAGTAGAGAGATACATCTTATCTCCAATCACAAAAGGTTTCTGCTCTACCCTCTTTTTAATGACCTGAGCTTTACTGAAGTCCAAGTATACTATGTTCACTGAGTTTCACTGGTCTACTAGTTTAGTCACTTTATCGAAGAATGAAATGAGATTGGTTTGGCATGATCTATTTTTGACAAGCCCATGCTGGCTACGAGTTATGACTTTGTTGGCTTCTAGTTATTTGAAGATCTGTTTTTTGATAATCTTTTCTAGGATTTTCCCAGATTGATGTTATACTGATTGGTCTGTAGTTTCCTGGGTCTGTTTTATGCTTGCTTAGGGGACAGCTTCCTAGGGGTTTTCATAGCTTTGAGATAGTTGTGATCAGTCCACACCTGAAATGGTATTTTACTCCCCTCTAGAAAATGCCTCCAGTTCAGGAGGGCCCATCGCACAGCATAAACTTCCTTCTCCCAGGCTGCCCACCGTTGCTCAGTCTCAGACAATTTTCTAGAGGTGTAAACACAGGGCTGCAGTTGGCCCTCCTCATTTCTCTGGAAGAAAACCACTCCCATGGCCACATCGCTAGCATCAGCCTAAATAACAAAACTTTCTATGGGTCCAGGTGCTTCAGTATCAGCTCTACTGAGAAAAGCCTTTTTAGTTTTTCAAACACCGCTTGACACTCCCCCATCCATTTCAGCAGCTGGCTGGGTTTGGGTTTATCCCCACCTCTGGTTTTTAGGAGGTTTGTGATGGGGAGTGCAATTTGTGCGAATGAATGAATAAACTGCCAGTAAAAAATTGCAAAGCCTAAGAAGCTCTGTAATCACTTCCTAGTGCAAGAGGGACCCCACTCCACCACAGCTTGCACTTTCTCTTCCTTGAGTTGTGATAGCCCAAATAATCAATGTGATCATTGTGAAATTCACTCTTTGAGAGCATGGCATATAATTTAGCAAAGCCCAATTTATTTAAAACTGCTCTGACTAGTTTAATGTGCTCTGCCTAGATTAAGATGTCATCAAGATAAATCAAAACATCCTTATAGAGCTGCTCATTAAGAACCTTGTTGATTAGTTGCTTAAACATAGCAGGTACCTCCTGTAGTCCAAAAGGTAGCATCTTGAATTGGAAATAGCCCATTGGGACTTCCATTCATCCCATTTATCCTTATTCGATAGTATGCTTCCTGCAAATCTAAGTTTAGAGAAAATGTTCTCTTTCAACAGGTGCACTAGCATGTCTCTCATTAGGGCAAGGGTATCAAACTGCTGGCTCATGGGCCAGACACATCATGGGGAAGCCATGGCCACTCCCATTGAAGGCAATGGCAAAACTGTTCTGATATGTTGTGCGACATCATGTGATGTCACGAGTTTGACACGTCTGCATTAGGGGAGGGGGTACATATTTTCTATGCACACTCTGTTCAGACCCTATAATCAATGCAAAGATGAAGCAACCCATCCTTCTTTTCTCTAAATAGCACAGGGGCAGCCACCTGGGGCCTGACAGATTAGATAAACCTCTGCGCCAAATTTTTGTCAATGAATTTGCAAAGTTTGTTCAGTTCCCTATGGGTCATGGATTACATTTTTGGTTTTAGGAGTTTTACCCCTGGGACAATTTCCTTGGCACAGTTTATGGGTCAGTGGGATGGTTGCTCAGCAGATTTTTGCCTGCTGAACACTTCAGCTAAGTCCCTGTATTCCAGAGGAAGGCTCTGCAATTCCTGCTCACTGAGGGTGGAGGCTAACTCATATTGTAGTCTACATCTCCTGATCTTTTCTCTGAATGGGGGAGGGGCTCTCTTCTTAAGGAATTTTAGGCACCCCTCCCTCCAATTTACCATGGGTTTTCATTTCTTTAGCCATGCTAGACCCAGTACTAATGGCCACTCCATGTCCGGGGGCCACCACAAACGCTAAAGTGTCTGAGTGGTCTCCCATGGAGATTTGCAAGGATCTGGTAGTAAAACTGGCAGCCCCCCCCCCCCATGACTGATCCACTGGGTTGGCAAAAGGTAATCAGGGTCTTGAGTCTCCTGAGGGCTATTCCCAACTTCTTTACCAGCTTTGGGCTGATTAAGCAGAGGGTGCATCCCGAGTCCAGTAAATCTGCTAACTTTACTCTCTTAATGATTCACAATATGAGCAGTTCTAAGGGTATGGTTATGGGATTGATCGGCCCACTTACCAAGGGGTCATTTTTGTAGTCACTCTCTTCTCTCCCCAGTTGTCATTTGGTGGAGTTGGAGCTCCACCCTCTGCTTCACAAGCCCAGGGGAGCTATATGAACTCCTCATATACCATCACAGTGGATGCAGTGTGGTTCTCATGGGTCTCCCTGCCAGTTGACAGTCATTTTTCTTTGCTGACCCTTTGCTGCATCAGTTGACTGCTCGGTACTCCTACTTTCCACATTTAAAGCACACTGTGGAGAGGGGTGGGGTCAGCATCGCTCATACGGTCTTAGCTTTTCTCTCAGGTGTTGGCTTGAAGCTGGTTCTCACCAGGTGGTGTTGATGTTTGCACTGATCTATTTCCACCTCCTCTGCCAGGAGACACCAATCGTACAGTCACTCTGGAGCTTTGTGGGCTCCACAGGCATAGTACAGGTCTTTGTTCAGGCCATCCTGGAAACAGCTTACCAGGATGTCTTCTAGACAGTTTATGCAGCTGGCCAACTCTCGGAATTCCTCCATGTACTCAACTATTGGTCATCGCCCTTGCTTTACCATTTTTATGTGGTCATGGTCTTTCCGGTCTGCCAGGTGGTCTTTGAAGCAACATCTGCCATAAACTAGTTAAAATTTCTTAGTTCTGGGGTGTTGCAGTTGTAAAGGGTCATCATCCAGTCAGCAGCAGTGTCTTCCGGCACTAGGGTGACCACTCAGACTTTCTCTTCATCTGCAGGCAGCATTGTCCCATATATCTACATATAGATGAATACCTGGGCCAGGAAGAACTCCAATCTCTTGGGATTCCCGTCGAATTTCACCCCAATGGAATTGTCTTCACCTCTGCTGGTTGGGGTATAGCCCCTCTGGATCTTTGGGGTGGTTATGCCCATCCTGCCACTGCTGCAGGGGGGGGAGCCATTGCTGCCGCCTCAAGCACTGTTAGCTCTTGTTCGCCAGCTTTCTTCTCTGCTTCTTCCTCTGATTCCGATTGCTCTTTCAATTAGGCTTTTAGTTTCTTGAAGGACTCTCGCACATATTCCATCACATGCTTTAAGACTGCTTTCATCATTTCTGAATTTGGATCCACTAGTTCCTTTTCGGGAGGGATAGGCTCTGGATTCTTCTTCTTTGTTTTCTTCTTTCCTCTGTGTTGTGTGAGAGTTACTTTCTGAGCCTTTTCTTCTCAGTCTTCCTTCTTTCTGACCCTGAGTTACCACTTAGCTCGATCACCTTCTGCTAGGTGTTTTGCTACTCCCAGGTCCCTGGAAGTGCTTTCCCTGGGGTCTGCCAGAGCAATATCTCTGCTCCAGCTCTCCATTTCACCTTCTTCCATTTTGCCATTAGGAAGGGGCACATCAGTTGCAACCCACCTCAGTAGGGCAGCTGCCTTTCTGGACTGGACTCTATGCAGACCTCGCTTTATGTAAGGACCTACCTTAGCTAAGCCACCCAAGAAAGCAGGACTCTTGAAACAGGCATTGTCTCAAAAGGAACTTTTATTAGGGGCTAGTGATAGCAGGGAAAACAAGGCAAGATCTGAGGAAAAACCTGTGAAAGCATTATAATAAAATCAATTTTCAATACTCCTCCCTTCAGAGTCCCAGTGCTCCTTTGAATTCCAGGCAATCCACAGGTGGCATAGTGTTTTGGTAATTGGATTCTTTGGTGTGTTCTTTCAAGATCTCTCTTGCTTTTGTTTCCTTCTGGCTCCAAGTGCAACCATCTCTCAAATAAGGATGATACATTCCATCCCCTAGGGGAAGGGCACAATAGCAAGCATCCCCAAGCATCCCCCTCCCAACAGAATTGCAGGGCACAAAGAAAGGTTACAGATTCAGGAATAGGCACAGGGAACCAATGAGTTTTTTGGGGGACCTGACAACTAGAAGAACTGTTACTGTTTTATATATCATCTGACATGACTCACAACTACCTGTAACTTAAGTGTTTTAAGAAATCTGCAATTTTATTGCTTTGTTGGTTTATATTATATTAGTTATATTAATATTAATATTATTATAAATATTTTATATGTTTAATTGTTTGAGGGGTGTTATTATTTTTTTTAGTTTTTTTACTTTTGTCAATGGCATTTTTGCTCAGACATGCTACATTTAAAAAAGTAATTCTTCAAATAGAGAAAACAGAAATATCCTAACTTTGTTTTTGCTATTTAAGGGGTGATCATCCTGCTAGAATAAGAGATGTATTTGTGTAGAAATGTGGGGGTGTGCATCAATGTATGTGTGTGTATATGTGTGTGTGTGTGCGCGCGCACGTGCACGCGCACACGTGTGCATATAGCAGGCATGCGTAGGGAAATGAATGCTTAAAATGTTATTAAAAATTGTCTCCACGATTTTTAACCAAATAGCAAAATAAGTTGAAAGTTCTCTTAGTGAGTTCTTTTTATTATGATTAGTTGTGTTTTACTAGGTTTTTTTGTGGGGGAGGCAAGGATGGAGGGTTGTATTGTTTTAAAATATTTTAATAATTGTAAATCATCATATCATGGAAAATACCAGGCTGGATGAATCACAAACCAGAATTAAGATTGCTAGGAGAAATATCAACAACCTCAGATATGCAGACAGTACCTTTCTAATGGCAGGAAGTGAAGAGGAACGAAAGAGCATTTTGATGAGTAGGAAAGAAGAGAGTGCAACAGTTGGCTTGAAACTGAAAATTAAAAAAAATTAAGATTATGGCATCTGATTTCATCACTTCCTAGCAAATATAAGGCAAATACAAGGGGAAGAAATGGAAGCAGTGATAAATTCATAAATTATTTAGAATGAAGGGATAGAATGGGATCTCATCAAATTTACAGACAACTTCAAGCTGGGGGAATAGTCAACACTCCAGAAAAGATCTTGACAGATTTGAACACTGAGCCCTTTCTAACAAAATGAAATTCAGTGGTGAGCAATATAAGGTTTTACATTTAGGGAAGAAAAACCAAAGGTGTCAGGACCCACCCCAAACCATGTCTTAGGAAGACAAAATTCTTGAAGTCAAATCTATTCCAAAAAGAATCTTTACTATGACATGCTTGGTTGTAGGAAATGAGACAGGACTTAATATTATTCCACAAAGTAACCCCTTATAAAGAGTTCCCGGTTTAACCCCCTTTAACCCCATTTGGTCAGTCCCCCATCCTTCATCTCGTATCATCCCTCTCGTGGGAAAAAGGAACTTAGGATCCTTCATGTTTATTGCTCTCTTCTGTGACACAAGCCAGATGCTAGCCCCCCCTTTTGTTTCCCCAGTTCAAAAGGCTTCTCCTTTCCTTTGAAATGCCTAATACCGGTTCAATACACATCCATCTCTTCTCTTCGGGAGATGGCAGAATCCATGGAATAATGTTTGAAACATTCCATTTATGAATATGATACAAATGGATTCTGACAAAAGGATTGATATATCTACTGCATGAACAGGGGCTTAGACTAGAAGAACTGCGAGGTCCTTACAACTTTTATCCTGATTTTTAGATCTTGATATTTTATTATCTTCTCCAGTTCTTTGTCCCCATTCTACTATTCCCTGGTAATCCACAATTATCTGCATTTTTTTTCTTTTCAACTATGGTTAAAATTGATAGGCAGAAGTTGTTTGATCGTGTTAAAGGTATCATCACAGGATGTAATTATGGTTATAGTTCAACACATAGCCAAATGTTTAGACTGGATTTGACATTTTTATCCAAGTATTGAGTCATTGTTATTATTATTTCAGTTCTAGACTGTCATAACAAATCTGAAAACTGTACAAATCAATTTTGAAAAAGCTTTAAGAAATTATATATTGTCTGATGTATTTCAAAAAAATCTTCCAGAATGTTTAATTATATATAGTCTTGTCATATTTCCATAAGATGTCTGTCAATCTATGTGAATGTAAACAGGCTGGAATTTGTATAGAATTTTGAACTATCATCATTGTTTTCTCCTAGCTTACTACCCAAATTTGAGGCCTTTGCCTGTTTACTTTCTTTTATTGTCTTGCAGGAACAATATTTCTCTGTTTAAATTCTATTTCTTCCTGTAAAGGCAATTCTTATGTGAACTTTCAATTGACAATGAAAACGTTCATGTTTTATTGAGATAACATAACTAACGGTTCATGTACAGACATTGTACAGAAATATATGGCTAAGTATTCAGTATGTTTAAAGTCACTAATACAAGTCACAAATTGTATATTATTTACACAGAATAATAAATCAGTTCTCACTCAAGCCTAATGGGAAAAAGTATCTTTTATTCTATTGTAATGTATTGGGATTT
Source organism: Daboia siamensis (assembly GCA_024449315.1). Taxonomy (NCBI): domain Eukaryota; kingdom Metazoa; phylum Chordata; class Lepidosauria; order Squamata; family Viperidae; genus Daboia; species Daboia siamensis. The sequence continues at coordinate 912,618 of JAKJMR010017869.1, read as the reverse complement.
TTACTTGAACTGTTTACCTGTCTGTTTGAATGCTGCTTATGGTTGCTCAGTGGTGTGACTGTGTAACGGTCACTGACTAAGCCAGACTTGCTATCTCCAAGAAGATCATTGGATGATTTGGGGTGGGAATGGGTTCCTTTAAACCTATTGGCTGCCACCTAGTGGCCAACTGTATAAGTAGCTGTGCAGCAGCCTCCGTTTCAGTTCTGTTCCTGTTGCCTCAATAAAGCAATGTTCCTGTTCCTGTTTGCAACCTCTCGCTTATTGCCTGCAAAGAACTGGCTACACAACACTGGCAATGAAGGTGGGATGCTACTTCTTTGAAAGAGCTTGAAGTCACTAGGGGGTGAAGCCAGCATAATGCCTGGCAGGGATGGCGTTCCCTCCTCCCTCGGTTGGCCTAGCAAGCCACATTAGCGACCACCCACCCTGCGGTCCAGCCTCAGGGCCTACGAAGAAGCAGCAGCAAGAGACAATGCGAGACCCAAGACTTCTCACAATGTCAAAGGTTGGAAAGCTTGAGGAATTTGATGTCACTCTCCCAGAGAGATGGTTGTCCTACATTTCAAGAGTAGAGAACTACCTCTGCGCAAACCAAGTAACTGAAGATGGCCTGAGGCCGCAACACTTCTCTGTGTCTGCAGGCCTGCAACGTTCGACATCGAGAACAACTTAGTTGCACTAGCACAGCTGGAGTCCATTACTTACATGGACCTGAAGAAATAGCTTGGTGACCACTTCCAACCAAAGTTGTCAGTCATAGCGTGGATACATGCCTTTGAACAGCGAGTCCAACAACCAAGCGAGATGGCCACAGAGTTCATTGCAGCTTTGAGACAAGCTTCGCACCTGTGCCAATTTTCAGACTTGGAAGAAAGGCTTCAAGACCGAATCATCTGTGGACTCAGGAACAGAGAGTTTCAACAAAAACTTTTCACAAAAGAGACTCTCTCACCCCAGAAAGCCCTAAAAGAAGTCATGGTGGATGAAGTCACTAGCGGGGCCATGAAGGCATTGCGGGCCGACAAATGTACTCCTCATGAAGAAGCCGTCCACCATATGGATGCCGAGCATTCAGAAGACATCGACTCCAACCACAAAGTCGACAAGATCCAATGGCACCATGACAAGGAACCGAAGCCCTTTTACAAGGCAGTTCCCTTCCTTCAGTGTTTGGCCTGTGGTGGCCACCACCAAAGGGTGGAATGCTGGTTCCGGACAGCCATGTGTTGGGCCTGTGGAAAATCTGGCCACATCACAGCCGTCTTTAGAGGTCACCAGGACTGCCAATCAGACGATCCGACCAGGAGAGGTACCGGGGCCCCGGGGCAGATAGAGTAGGGTTCTGCTCCAGTTGCTGGACTCTTTGCTGCACTGGAGCTCACTGCTCCCTTAAACCAAAACTTTGGCTTCATGTCGAGCTGCAAGGCGTTCCTTGCAGGATGGAACTGGACACTAGTTCAGCTGTATCCATTATTTCCCTGGAGACTTTCCAGTTTGTGCACAACTGCAGCAAAAGATGGGCCAAGCTTAGGCCATCCACATCATTCTAACTGACTTCCAGAATTCCCGAGTAGCCGTCAAGGGCGAGGCCACCTTGGCCGTCAAATTCAAGGGATTTTCGGGGTCCCTAGATGTGATTGTGGTGGAGGGCCAGAGAACAAACTTAATAGGGCTTGATTGGTTTGATGCACTGGGCATTCAAGTAACCAGGATTCACCAGACACATGCAGCAAACTTGGTGTCAGTATGCAAGGAATTTGCAGATGTTTTTGACACAAGCCTGGGAAAGTACAAGGACCCTCTGATAGCCTTTAAGCTTGATCCTGCTGTAACGCCTATTAGGATCAAGCTCTGTAGAGTGCCATTTGCACTGAAACACAAAATCGATGCAGAGCTGGACAAGCTAGTCAGTCAGGAGGTACTACAGCCTGTAGATGGGGGTGAATGGGAAACTCCCATTGTCACACCACTTAAGGCCAACAGGGAGGTCAGGATTTGCGCTGATTACAAGTGCTCCATTAACTGGGTACTACAGCAGCACCTGTACCTGGTGCCAGTTGTAAGTCACATTTTGGCATTGCTGCAAGGAGGTACCATGTTTGCTAAGTTAGATTTGGCACAGGCCTATCAGCAGTTACCTGTAGATGAGGCCACAGTGGCCACACAAACAATTGTGACACACAGGGGGGCTTTTAAGGTCAAACACCTTCAATTCGAGGTTAGCATAGCCCAAGGAATCTTCAATGGAGTTATGAACCGTACACTCAAGGGCATTCTAGGGGTCTGCCTCTATTTTGAAAATGTGCTCATTGCCGGTGAGTCCACTGAGGTGCCTGCAAGGAGGCTCAAGGCTGTCCTTCAACAGTTCTGTACAGCGGGACTCAAACTGAAGAGGGACAAGTGTAAAATTGGGGTCTCTTCCACTGAGTTCTTGGGATTCCATATTGATGCTGAAGGCATCCATCCTGCAGAGTCCAAGCTGAAGGCAATTCATCTGGCACCAAGCCCCAGATCCAAAGGAGAGCTCCAGGCATTCCAGGGTCTCCTGAATTTTTACCATACGTTCCTGCCTAACAAGGCCACAGTGGCAGAGCCGTTACACCAGCTCTTAGACAAGAAAACCCCGTGGAAGTGGACCAAGGTTCATGAAAATAGTTTTAAGGCAATAAAGTCACTACTGTCCTCAAATTCAGTGCTTACGCATTTTAATGAAACATTGCCTGTATGCATTGCATGTGATGCATCCCCTGATGGGGTGGGAGGTATACTAAGCCATTTGTCAAGTGATGGGACTCAAGTCCCCATTGCCTATTACTCAAGGACATTGTCCTCAGCTGAAAGCAATTATGCTCAGATTGACAAAAAGGCCCTGGCCATTGTGGCCGGGGTGAAGAAATTCTATGATTACTTGTATGGCAGGAAGTTCACGGTCTTCACTGACCACAAGCCATTGTTGGGGCTATACACCACAGATAGGCAGACACCTCAAATACTATCCCCTAAAATGTTAAGATGGTCCATTTTTATGTCAGCCTACAGCTACAGGCTGGCTCACAAACCCAGCAAAGACATGGGCCACACAGACAGCATTAGCAGGCTGCCATTGCCACATGTGGAACCAGATCCAGCTCCAGCAGCTCACATCTTGTCAATTCAAGATTTGCCTAAATTTTCCCTCCATGCTGGGGATGTGGCTGCAGAAACTGCCGCAGACAAAATCTTAAGTAGAGTGTTGTCATGGATTCACACCGGGTGGCTTGAAAATAGCCCTGGACCAGAGTTCCAGAGCTATTTCACACATAGACACAAGCTTTCAGCTCACAAAGGCTGCATCTTATGGGTTCATTAAGGCACTGTGTGCTTCAGTCTCTGTATGAGGGCCATCCAGGCATAGTCTGAATAAAGGCACTGGAACAAAGCTACCTTTGGCGGCCAGGGTTACATAAGGCTATTGAGATCCAAGTACACAGGTGTTACACATGTCAACAGTCCAGACCAGAAATGCCACAGGCTCCTGTCCATCGATGGGAGGAAACACATAGACCATGGTCAAGGATTCACATTGACTTTGCTAGGCCCTTTCAGGGACAGCTGTTTTTGATAGTGGGCGACAGCCACTCTCAATGGTTGGAAGTAATTCCTATATCTACTATGACTACTGCTAGGACCATCCAGGTGCTTAGAAAGATTTTTGCCACACATGGGCTGCCGGACGTCGTAGTCTCGGACAATGGGGCCCAGTTCACAGCGACAGAATTTCAGGCCTTCTTGAGGACTAACCTCATAAGGCATGCAACATCAGCTCCCTTTCACCCCTCAACTAACAGGCAGGGTGAACGCATGGTGCGTATGACAAAAGAGTCACTCAAGCATATTGTGACCGGGGATTGGCACCATAGGATGGCTGATTTCTTGCTTTGCCAGCATACTACACCTTGCACAGGAACAGGCAAGAGCCCAGCAGAGCTTCACCGGGGAAGAAGGCTATTCATGAAACTGGACAGGTTGCATCCTGACCGGGTAGCAGCAGACACCGCACACCCAAAGGCTCCAAGGGAACTATGGGCATGTGAACTCGTGGGTGCCAGGTAAAATTGTCAAAATTTCGGGACCTCTTTCTTACAAGGTGGCTCTGGATGGGAGGTGTGTGAGTCATTTGCTGCCATACTGATCAGCTGCAGAAGGATTTTGCAGAACGGCCACTAAGCAAGGACCTCATGGCAGGTCCGCAACTAGATCCGGAAACCGGCAGCCAAACAGAGCAGTTCACATGCTCTGAGGACTCATTCAGTCAGTACAACAGGGAGGTGGTCATAGATTGACATAGTCCAGAAGTGCAATATGGGTCTCCAGACGAGGAAAGTCAACCCAAACATGGTGGCAGCTTCACTGACACAACTACTTCATTGGGCTTTAGTTTGGGCTGACCAGAAGTAGCCAGCCAAAGAAACTTGAGTCAATCCGACTCACGTGAACTTAAGAGCCCTGGTCTACCCAGCCCGGCGGGCAAGCTAGTAGACCGGGAGTTGCCTGGATCCCCCAGGCGTTCTGAACGGTCGTGTAGACCACCACAATATTTACAAGATTATATTCTTAAATAATGTGTGTACATTCTAGGGGAGAGGGTTGTAATGTATTGGGAATTTTACTTGAATTGTTTTTTTTTTATTAAAGAGTTTTACAAAAATTTTTTACAATACATATCCCCAAAACCCACCCACACCAAACCACCCCCCTTCCCCCCTCACTTCCCAGAGCTGAATACAGGGTTATAGATATAATAATCATATTCTAACTAAAATTATCCATTATAAAATTAACCAAATTCATAATGTGCTTTAATTCCCCTTTAACATAAATACATTCAAATTATTAAAAACATAATAATAATAACTTAAACAAGAATAAAATTAATACTAATACTAAAATTAATTACAATATCCCTCTAAAATCTACTCATAAGCTAAGTGGAACTTTTTAGTCCCATATTTGTTCTGAATATAATCTATCCATCTTCTCCAAACTGAAATATATCTTTCTTCAAATAAGCAGAAATCTTAGACATTTCTGCAAGATTCGATACTTTAAGTACCCATTCTTCTATAGTAGGCAACCTATCCTTCTTCCAGTATTGTCCCACCAGTAACCGTACTGCTGTTATCAAATTCAACATCAGATTAGTTTGTTTAGTATCACAATCTACAATACCCAATAAAAACAATTGTGGAGAAAACTTTATCTTTCTCTTAAAAATCTTTTGAATGTTCCACCAAATTTTAATCCAAAAAGCTTTTATATTTCTACAAGTCCACCACGTATGAAAATAGGTGGCATCTAAACTACCACATCTCCAACATTTAGACTGTAAGTTAGGAATTTTACTTGAATTGTTTACCTGTCTGTTTGAATGCTGCTTATGGTTGCTCAATGGTGTGTCTGTGTAACGGTCACTGACTAAGCCAGACTTGCTGTCTCCAAGAAGATCATTGGATGATTTGGGGCGGGAATGGGTTCCTTTAAACCTATTTGCCACTGCCTAGTGGCCAACTGTATAAGTAGCTGCACAGCAGCCTCTGTTTCAGTTCTGTTCCTGTTGCCTCAATAAAGCAATGTTCCTGTTTGCAATGTCTCGTCTCGCTTATTGCCTGCAAAGAACCAGCTATCCAAGAGCTATAATAATATTAGGAAGAAATGGACAGTTGTTGGTCCAGATTTCAGCCTTAATGATTTAGCCTGCAGTGTAGTAGCTATTTGTCCTTGCTAGGTTTTTCAGTTAAGGAATTCTTATTCTACTGGCTTTACTAGTTAAGTTGCAATTCTAAAATCACTGGCAAAACTTTTATTTATAAAGTGGAATTTGGAAAAATAAATTCAAAATGTAGAAGGCAGATGTATGATATTATGATTTTTCAGGTTGATTTGGCAAAAACAACCCCAGTTGTTTCAGTTTGCATCCTAAATTATAATAAATTAAACCTTTTCCAGCAATCATTTCTTGAAATTGCAGAAGTAAATATTTTGATTTCTTGATATATTAGTTTTTTCTCTCCAAACATGGGCACATTTCTTTCTGAAAAAGAAGAACTAATTAAATTATGGAAGTATGTCTCAGAGTCAAAAATAACTTCATTTTTCAGAAATAAATCTGATACAGAATTTAATCTGATTTGAATACCATAGTAGAATTGCAATTATATATCTGGTCTGGTATCACATCTAAAATTTAGATTTCTTATGAAAATTATCTCAACATTTCCAAATATATATTGAATAAGGATGGATTCTCAATATTTTGGCATAAATTACTGTAATTCCTAATCTTATTATATGATTTATACTATGCTAATTATTGGTGTTGATGTTACCATGTTACTTCTATTTTAACAATTATCTGCAGTTTAAAATTATACAATTACTTATTAACAATTAATTATTGAAATATTGAAAATTCTTACCTAATAAATTTATGTTTCTTGATGCTTGGAAATTTCCCATTTATTTATATTGTATTTTATATTTTATATTTTTTATTTTTCTCTCCCTTTTTCTCATGTCTTTTTTCTCTCAAAAAGTTCAATAAAATATAATGAAAAATAGAAATTTTCATTCATACTTTTACAGATTAAGTTCTATTAA
>JAKJMR010017869.1:858030-905579 GCA_024449315.1 Daboia siamensis | reverse complement strand
GTGCTAGTCATTTCCAACTCTAGGGGCCGGTGCTCATCTCCATTTCAAAGCTGAAGAGCCAGCACTTGTCCAAGGACATCTCTGTGGTCATGTGGCCAGCATGACTAGACACCAAAGGCATACGGAACGCTGTTACCTTCCCACCATAGTGGTCCCTATTTTTCTACTTGCATTTTTACGTGCTTTTGAACTGCTAGGTTGGCCGAAGCTGGGACGAGTAACAGGCGCTCACTCTGTTACGCGGCACTTGGGATTCAACGCGCCAAAATGCCGACCTTCTGATCGACAAGCTCATTCTTAATACTTTTAAAAATACAAATCCCAGGCATATTTACTTAAAGTATAACAGTCATTTATTGCTAAAAGATCACAATAAGCAATAAAAAGTAACTGTTTAAAGTATATCTACCTAATCTAAGCTTTCGCTGGTCCTCTGCCAGGGTCATCAGAGAAAGCATTGAAGGTTTGAAAAACTGTTGGTAAGCCTGTTTGGTTCCGTGCTCTGCTCATTGTCCGTGTGATGGACCTTGCTCTAGCCAATTGCGGCACACCGGCCAAACCAGACACTCTGTACCAAGTTGATGCGCCCAAAAGCACAACTATCTGAAAAAGAAAAATCATCAGTAATCTATAGGGTGAGATGCAATGACTGACAATGTAGCTATATCGGAGAAACATCCAAACAGCTAAAGACAAGAATCCATGAACATAAGCTTGCAATAAAAAGACATGAACAATATTCACAAATATGGACACCTATGGTCAATAGCAACCACTCCTTCGACTTTGCAGGGGCACAAACCATTGCCCAAGACACCTCCAAAGGAGGCAGATTACTTAAGGAAGCCTGGTTCTCAGATAAATTTACAATTAATCACCACATAGAATTGCCACCTGCCTATCAGGCATTAAAAGCACATCAACAGCAACAGAAAGGTCTACCCACGAGAAAAAGGAGAGAAACCAAAAGAAATCAAAGTTGGACAACCAGGACACCGGAAGAGATATCTAAAACACAACAATCCACCGAGCCCGAAAAACAGGAGCAGATGACAAACAATCATGCAATAATTCCTGAAGATTGGAAGTGGATAGAGCGAGGGAAGAGAAGACAATGTCACATGCACGCAGAAACAGATGAAGAGCACGTGGAAGACAGGAGCTTAACAAGAATGGATGGATGGACAGGCACAATGAACAGACAAAAGTGACCATCCCAAAGCAAGGAAATAACCAGCAAACATGTGATCCATCGAAAGAAATACAGCAAACAGAGGATAATACGACTCATAAGAAAAAGAAGATACCGATCATGCAACAACTAGCCGAGAAGACAAGAAATGATCTGAAAACAACCCCAATTGAACAGATATGGGCGAACCAAGGAAAGAGAGTGCTGCAACTCACATACACACCAACACACAAAGAACGTCCAAATACAGCAAGATCAACTAAATCAGATAGCAGAAAGCAAGGGTGGCATATAAATAAACAAAAAACATTGGGGTGGCTAGTCAAGGGATCGGATAAAGATCAGTGGATAAGCACTGAAAGAAAGTCATACGTGCAAGTGAATCGGGGCAGGGAGCTGTTTGCAGAAATCATGGAAGGGAGTCAAGAGGCAAACCCAGGCATAGCACAAAATGGCCAATCACAGGCAAGGAGGGTAGAGAAGGAGGACACAGAGAACAAGGAAATACAAATACCAAAGACTATGACATTGGATGAGGAACAGCAAAAGAAAACAAGATCAGTTAAGGTAGTCAAACCAGTAGCCATATGCTTTCTGGTAAAAGCTATGTACAGGAGAATTTTTTTAAAAAAAGGGGGGGGGGGCGAATAGTAAGACCAGATTGCAAGGGAAGCGATGTGAGACAGTCAGAACAATCACAATTGGCTAGAGCAAGGTCCATCACACAGCCAATGAGCAGAGCACGGAACCAAACAGGCTTACCAATGGTTTTTCAAACCTTCAGTGCTTTCTCTGATGACACTGGCAAAGGACCAGTGAAAGCTTAGGTTAGGTAGATATACTTTAAACAGTTACTTTTTATTGCTTATTGTGATCTTTTAGCAATAAACAACTGTTTTTTATCCATCCCGGTGTTCGAAGATTTTATACTTTATATATAATATAATATAAAGTATATAAAGCTATATACAGCTTCTGCCAGTCTAGCAGTTCGAAAGCATGTAAAAAAAAATGCAAGTAGAAAAATAAGGACCACTACGGTGGGAAGGTAACAGCGTTCTGTGCGCCTTTGGCGTCTAGTCATGCTGGCCACATGACCACGGAGTTGTCCTCGGACAAACGCTGGCTCTTCGGCTTTGAAACGGAGATGAGCACCGGCCCCTAGAGTCGGAAACAACTAGCACGCATGTGCGGGGGAACCTTTACCTTTATATATATATTTACACAAATATGAGCTGCCACTGCTGTGGCTACTGCCCGTAGATGGCCTTGGGCTAGGCTGAAACAGGAAATATGATTTGTCCCATGTCTGGGATTAAGCAAGTGGTTACTGGACTAAACAAATTTGATTGCAACCCCAAACAACCTCTGACATTGCTTGTTTCGTGAGTAATAGCCATATTTCCATGAATATGCCAAATGTTCAATGCTACCTATACCAGTAGCCATATGCTTTCTGGTAAAAGCTATGTACATTAGGTGAAGCACCAAATATTTTAAAAATAGTTTTATTACATTAGATTTTTTACTTTTTACTTTCAATCTTTTTCCTAATAATCACTTTTCCTAATTTTTCCTATTCCTAATAATTAATAGGATCTGCCTTGTTCACAATTGACAATGGTTTTATTGTGGATTGCAAGAATCCTTTGTTTAGTTAGTCTCTCCAGAACCAAATCTCATATACATTTGTCACAGCTGTTTTACCACATACCATGAACTTCATATACCAGAGCTTACTACTGAAATGTGATTATCAGTTTAATTAAATGCCATTAATCCAGGTGTCCATTCATTCATTTTTTCAACAAATGTTCCCAAAAGAATGCTTAGTGCAGCTAATAAAGAAAAATATCATTCCTGAGTGTGAGATCCTAGGTGCAAGAAATGGAAAGTTTCTTCATCCTAATCAGGATTGAAAGAACAGCATGGGATTCTCACAGAATCGCCTTGCAACTAGATGCCCAAGTGATGTAGTGACAAAGAGCATCCTTTACCATATTTAATTGTATGTCTGCTTTTATAGTTTTATAAATAGTGAATTTTATAAATGTTTTGATTTACACCCCACTTTTCCATTCCAGCAAACACTTAGTGTCACTAATAGCTTAGGCACTGTAACATATGATTATTATAATTTATTATTCATGTCCATGGGATAGGCTTACAGCTACTGTATATGAAATGTAGAAGCAAAAATACTGGATGCAAAAATATTGAAAGAATTGCACTGATTAGCAACAAGACCACATTTAACATTTTGATATTAACCTATAAAGCCCTAAATAATTGGGGATAAAATAAAAGAAGAAATGCCTTTTTTCCAAATGGATTTTCCTAATCACTGTAATTCTTTGAAGCTTTCTGGTTGTGCCATGTCCTTTGACAATCATGTGCCATTAATCAGGAACAAGACTTTTCAAGTATAAACAGCTTTTACCCAGAAATAAAGTATATGATGATTTCATGGTCATTTACACATACCTTTTTTGGTTTAGTGAACTATCATATTTGTATGCCGAATATCCCTGTCCAGACATTTCTGACTCTAGGGGGTGGTACTCATCTCTGTTTCTTAGCCGAGGAAGTCAGTGCTCCCTGAAAACATTTCCATGATGATATGGCCAGCATGACAATATGCTGAGGCACATGGAATGCTCTTACCTTCCCACTGAAGTGGTACCTATTTATCGATTCCTATTTGTATGCTTTCAAACTGCTAGTGGGTAAGTAACAGGAGCTCACCTTGGTCTTGAACCCAGGCTATCAGCTGACTATCTTAGCAACTTCAACTGCTGAGCCATTATGCCCTACAATATTAACTTAGGAGAAGAATATACATCTCAAAGAAGGAGAAACTTAAACAATATGTTATCCAAGGTCAATTCAGTTAGCTATCTCATCTGGAGATTTGCCTTCACTTTGCTCATCCCAACAATTCACTGGAGCAACAATTATTTTGTGTATAGTATATTATTTTCAAACCTATTTTCTACTACCTAGAAGATGTGGAGGCTTTATTTAAAAAAAATGCCTAGAATTATTGGGTCAATTGACAGCATCCCACTTATTTAACAATGCTAAGCAGAATCAAACTTGTTTGATAATTGGTTGGGATGCCACCATGAAATCCCAGGACTCCCTTTCAGTGAAGATGGCCACCTGAATACATGCCCAGGGAAGGATCCCTGAGGGGTTTTCCCCTGGAATGTAGCTTCTTCAACTATCAACAAACGGAACTGGCATTCCTGTAATTTATATGATTCTCCTGGTGTTGTAGCGTGGGCGACCGCGTGGACACAGGAACGAGTCAACATAATATATTGATTACAAGATGGAACTGAGTCCCCAATCCCCCCAGTGTCCTTTTATATCCGACTGATGCCCATGCAACCATCAACCCGGTTACTCTAATTTCCCGCCAGCCAGGTAACACCCAACCCGGTGTTGTATATTTCCCGCCAGACAGGTAAACCAACCAGGACGCCTGGCCAATACCACCTGGTGTTATGGTGGCAGTACTAGCCAGGCAGTTCTACATACACAACATCCCTTCCCCCCCCCCCAATGAGACAACTACTACTGTTAACATTCCTAACTACTCTTCCAACCCACTACCCCTTACTGCCTCACATAGTCCTTGAGGTATGCCGGGGTTTTATGAGTCCTGGCCGGGTATCTTCCCAGTTGCTTCACGGCCACTGCTTCGCCTTCAGGAGTCACCTCTCTGGCCAATGGTAGATCCCACTCCTGTTTTAGCTCTGTGGTGAGTTCCTGTTGAGGCCGTTTTGCTGGAACAGTTTTATTGTCTGAATGTGATAGCGTTGCTGGCCTTGATTGGGATGTTGATGGCTTTACTACTTGATTAGCTGCTGCTGCTTGGAGTGATGATTGCCAACTATCTGAAAAATCCTGTAGTGGCCCTATAGGTGACACCTTTGGCTGCTGTGTATACCCCTCTTGTTGTTGTGGAAGGTTCTCTGGTGCCCTTTTCCTTAACTGGTCAATGTGTCTTCTGACCTGCCGGCCCCCTTCCCCCTCCACGATATAAGACAATGGACCTATTTTATCCACCACCACTCCTTGTAACCACTTCTCATCACCCAACCCATACTTCCTGGCCCACACTAAATCCCCTACAGACAATTTCCTGGCTGTGTTGGGTTGTTCCATCTCTGCAGCCACCCTGTCTGTGTGTAGTCTGTCCAGTCTGGTTATTAGTCTTCATCCCCACCGCAGCTCGGCTGGGTTCTTACCAGTCACTGTACAGGGTGTAGTGTGTTGAGCCAGCAAAAATAGTGACAGTCACTGATGCCAATCACCAGCAATAATTCTTCGCAGTGCCTCTTTCATTGATCTTACATTTCTCTCAGCCAAGCCATTACTGGAAGGGTGGAACGGTGCAGCCATTGTGTGTCTAATCGAGTTGGTCTTGAGGAAATCCTGGAATTCAGTAGATGTGAATTGAGGCCCATTATCAGATACAATTACATCAGGTAACCCATGTGTGGCAAAGAGCCCCCTCAGCATTTGTATGGTCTTAGCAGACGTCATACTTGTTACAGGCACTACCTCCAACCACCTAGAATAGCTATCCACAACCACTAAGAACCACTAAGAACCACTATCCTTGAAAAGGTCCAGCGTAATCTATGTGTACCCTGGACCATGGGTTGTGTGTAGTTTCCCACCTTTGTACAGGAGCATGCGGTTGCTCAGGTCTGGTTCTTTGACATTGATAGCATCCCGCTACTTGTTCCTCAATGTCTTTGTCCAGACCCGGCCACCACAGGTAGCTCCTTGCAAGAGCTTTCATGCACACAATTCCAGGGATCCTCATGTAGGTCTTTTAAGACTCTACATCTCAGTTTGTCTGGCACTACCAGTCTGTTGCCCCATAACAGACATCGTTTGTGTGAGGACATTTCATTCCTCCTCACAAAGTATGCCTGAAATTGTGGCCCAGGGTTCTTTTCTTGCCAGCCAGATTGTACCCACAATGCCACTCTACTGAGCACAGCGTCACTGGCTGTTTCAGCTGCAATATCCCTTGCCGTAAGAGGGCATTCAGGGAGTTCCTGTAAGGCCAAGACTTGATCTACTGGTGCAGGATCAGGATCAATTGCTGGTAAGGGCAATCTGCTTAAAGCGTCTGCATGTCCCATCTCCTTTCCAGTCTATAGACAATTTTGTATGTATATGCAGAGAGGAATAGTGACCATCTTAACATCCTTGGGGACATTATTTATGGTGTTTGTCTGTCTCTTGTAAAAAGTCCCAGCAAAGGTTTGTGGTCTGTGAAAATGGTAAACTGTCTTCCATATAAATAATCATGGAATTTTTTAACACCTGCTACTATTGCCAATGCTTCTTTATCAATTTGTGCATAATTCCTCTCAGCCCTGGATAAGGTTCTGGAGTAATATGCAATGGGCTTCTGTTCCCCATTTGCTTCCAAATGGCTTATTACAGCGCCCACCCCATATGGTGATGCATCGCAAGCTAAACATATGGGTTTGTCTTCGATAAAATGTGTTACTGTGGACCCATTTGACAGTAACTGTTTGAGGTTCTCAAAACTCTTAGCATGAACCTCCTTCCATGCCCAAGGTGTTTTTTTATCTAGTAACCTGTGCAAAGGTTCAGCTATAGCAGCCTTATGTGGCAGGAATGTGTGGTAAAAATTAATTAACCCCCAAAAGGCTTGTAACTCTGCCTTATTTTTTGGAGCTGGAGCCAATTTAATTGCTTTGATTTTAGTTTCAGTAGGGTGAATGCCCTGAGCATCAATTCTATACTCCAAGAACAGACATCCAATGGAGCATTTTTCCCTTTTAAGCTTCAGGCCAGCTGCCCTGAATCTTCCAAGCACAGCTTCTAGCCTGTTAGCCAAAGTTTCCTCATCCTCTCCAGCAATTAACACATCATCAAAATATGGACAAACCCCAGGAATACCTTTTAAAGTTCTCTCCATCACTTCTTGGAAGATACCTGGGGCAGCTGAGATGCCAAACTGCAGTCTGTTGACTCGGAATGCCCCCTTGTGGGTTACGATGGTTTGTGCATCCACAGTTTCTTTTGTTACAGTTAACTGTTGATACACCTGCACTAAATCTAATTTAGCAAAGATGGCGCCGGACTGGATAGCTGAGAGGACATGCTTCACCGTTGGAACTGGGTAAGCATGCAGATTTAAAGCCCTGTTTAGGGTCGTTTTATAATCTGCACAAATCCTTATTTCCGCATTGGGTTTGAGGGGGGTGATGAAAGGGGTTTCCCAGGGCCCTCCTTCCACCGGTTCTAACACTCCCTGGCCTACTAACTTTTCCAGTTCGCTCTCAATCTTGTGCTTGAGAGTGAATGGAACTCTCCTGGCCTTAATTCTGATGGGGAGGACCTCCGGGTTTAAATTAAATTTAATGGGGGGGCCCTTGTACTTGCCCAATGTTCCATCTAATACGTCTGCAAATTTTTTGCAAACATATTCAAGGTTCTTGGGTTGAATTGAATTCCCCCTAACCAGATCCTTAATGCCCCAAACCAATTAAGCCCTACCAGACTAGGGCTAGCCCTACCTGCCCTCAGTTACCAGTAGTTCCAATGGGCCTTTAAATCCCTTAAAACAAACTTCTATGGTGGTCTTGCCTTTTAATTTAATTGGGGCCCATTGGAAATCTGTTAACTGAATTGGGGTGGGTTTGAGGTGAATCTGGTGGCCGCTCTTTTCTGCAATAGCAGACAATGTTTCCCAATAAATTATAGATACAGAAGCCCCCGAATCGATCTCCATCTTGCAGGGAATTCCCTGCAATAGGACTTTGATTCTCACTTTAGTGCCTAGCATCTGATTTATGGTAGAGCAGCCCACAGATACCAACCCCTTTCCCCGGTTAGTGATTAGTGGCTGGGGCCGAAGGAGCTCTGTGTTGCGACGCGTAAAGGGTTTAGTACCTGGTGCCCACGCTTCTAAGTCGTGGAGGCTGTCCCAGACCTGGATTCAGCATGGATGTGACCCATCTTGCCACAGGCGCGACATTTTGCACTGCGGAACCTGCATGATGCTCTCGAGTGGTTTTCCCCACAGCTTCCACATTTCTGCTCTGCATCTCTGCGACTGTTGTTTGTGTCCTTCTGTGATCTGGTTGTTGTTGTTGTTTTTGTTGACCTTCTTTGCCTTCCTGCAGTGTCGCGGTGGTCATTTCTGATTGGTGTCCTCTCGAATCTTTGGCTTATTTCATCTATCTCGGTTTCAAATTCAAGGTCTCCCACTCCGCTGTCCACAAGGCTTTCTTGGTGAATAGAGCCACTCGCACCATTGCTATTACAGGGGGAGTCTCGTAAGTCGGTGTTCTCATGTGTCATTAAGTCATCCAGGACCTCTTGAAGGTCCCCGGTGGGCTTCGCAATCACCTTATTTTGTAATTGTTCATCCCTTAGCCCTAAGATTACTCTGTCCCAGATCCTTTCGTTCTTGTTGGCAAACTTGCATCGGCATGCGGCTTCTCATACTGCTGCCACAAAGTCTGTAAGGGATTCGCCCGGTAACTGATTCCTATGCTCGAATTTCCTTCTCCAATAGAGCTCGGATCTTCTGGGCATAAAGAAGGTTGGCTCAGTCTTTTGTTCAATTCAGCATACGAAACTGAACCAACAGCATCAGGGTGGTACAGTCCCACAGCTACCTTGTAAACCACCAGTCCACTGAGGGACAATAATGCTGCCGCTTTCTTGCGGTCGTCAGTAATGCCGTTGACTAGCAAGAATCCTTCTACTTGCCCCACATGATCTTCCCATTCTTCTGGGTGCCAGGGATCGAATTCCCTCACGCTGCTGAGCCTCAACATTCTTCCGCCTTTGTATGATGGCTTTTTAAATTTCCCGCAGTGCGCTGCAGTCTCTCTGCTCTGTGCGGCAGATGCTGTCTGGTTTTTCTGGAGTACTGACTTACTGCGCTTCACGGTATCCCACCCTCATCGCCACTGTTGTAGCATGGGTGACCGTGTGGACACAGGAATGAGTCAACATAATATAAGATGCCTTTATTGATTACAAGATGGAACTGAGTCCCCAACCCCCCCAGCGTCCTTTTATATCCGACTGATGCCCATGCAACCAGCCAACCCGGTTACTCTAATTTCCCGCCGGCCAGTTAACACCCAACCCAGTGTTGTATATTTCCCTCCAGACAGGTACATACACAACACCTTTATTAGGGAAAGTCCTAGAATTATCCCTCAAGAATCTCCAATACAACAAAAGGTCTGCAAGTACTTTAAGGAGCTGTAATTCAAGGTAGCTTGTATGCTGAAAGCTGGGGGGTAGAGCTTCAATCAGTTTGTGTTTGAAGAAGCAGTCATTTTGAAATGTATTGTTCAAATGGACAGTAAGTTACATCTTTTATTTATTAATCATTTTTAAGGACTATTAATCTTTATTAAGTTAAAAGAGACTCTCTTTAGCTACAACTTGGTATTCCTTTTTTGAAGATGTGCACCATTTGGGGGGAGGGGTTGTTCTTGTTAAACAGCAAGAAAGAAGGCTGCTAAGGCAAGCTAAAATAAGGAAGTGTGGATTATCTTTTTTTAAAAAAATGATAAGGAATCATAAGTGCAGAAAGTTAGTTATTTAGTTATTTTTTTAGTAATTTGTAGCTTTGCTGTGGGTAGCTAAAACTAAAACGTTTTGATTTTTATGATTCCTGATTGGTCAGCAATTCTCAAGAGACTACAAAAAAGCTACTCTTTGACTAAAGAAGGATTTAAGAAAATGGAGGAAAAAATTATTAAAGATGTATTTGAAAAATCTTTAAATAAAATACATCAGTTTATAGATCAGCGATGCTCCAACGATGTTAAAAAGACTACTCAAACTACTTCAGAGATGCAAATATGTGTAGAAAATCACCAAACTGGATTGTTCGGCGATAGACGAGAGGGAGTCGACAGGCAGGTTCAGATGTTTATTTGGCTTCAGCTCCGAACAGCTGACAGGCGCGCGAAACCCGGCTTTTATAGAGAGAACTGTCAAACTTGTAGCCAATCAACGAACCGTGCTTTTCCCGCCGCTAGGGCGGCAGCCAATAGACTCCCGGCAGACTGACAGCTCCCGGGGGCGGTGTTTACTTAGTTGCTGGGGAATACGCCAGCTGGGTAGCCAGCTGGCCGGAGGACCTGTTTGAGAACCGGCAAGCTGACAGCTCCTGCGGCTGACAGCTGGATAGGATTTGGCGCATGCGTGAATGCTCTCGGCGGCTCTTTTGACAGCTGTCACTGTCAAAAGCTGCCCGCTAGCTTGTGCGCATGCGATCCTTCTTCCGGCAGCCTTTTGACAGCTGTCAACTGTCAACGGCTGCCGGGTCGGGGTTTTTCCGCGGAGCTTGACAGCTCCCGCGGGTTTGGTATGTAACACAAACCACTGAAGCAATTTCACAAGTACCTGATAATGCAGAGGAGTCAACTCAGTGGTGGGATTCAGCCAGTTTTCACTAGTTTGGTAGAACTGGTAGCTAAATTTTGCTGCATTCGGAGAACCGGCTGGCTTCAAGAAGTCCATTCTAGGCCCCAGAGGCCTGGAGGAGGCCTCTCAGGCCTATAATGGCCTACTGGAGTATGTGATGCACTTCTGGAAGTCCATTCTAGGCCTTGGAGGCCTCCCAGGCCTAGATCGGCCCGCCAGAAGTGCATGGATGCCACTTCCAGAAGCCCATTCTAGGCCTCAGAGGTCCAGGCCTGCATCAAATAAGAGAATCAGTTGTTCAGGTATTTGAATTCCACCAATGAAATGTTGAAATATAAACCTGACACCAATTTTTATTATGATGGCTTAAATAGAAGACTCCTAACACAATTGAAAGAAGAGCCCCAAGAAACTTTGCAACTTTTAAAAGGATAACTTTGGGACCTTTTTCTCATGGATATTAACAAGGTTGAGAAATCCTTGAGAAAAAGAGAAATTTATAACTACTTGACAAACATTTTAGAGGGGAAAAAAAGATTGTATTCCATAAAGACAAGCTGGAAGGAGTGACTTAATGAGTTAATTGGAATTAGGATGGATTTCCACTGGCTTGATATTTGTAATTGAAAGAAAGTCTTAATACAAAGTTTGAAAGTGATTTTTTCTTTATATATATTGCTTAAGTATTTCCTAAAGTTTGTAAAATATTATTGAAACTGTATTTGAAAATATGTTAAGAGAAAGTTAAAGAAAAAGATGTATTAACTTAAAGAAAAATATAGACCTTTAAAAAGGATGTATAAAAGAAAAAAATTATTCTATGAGGATAACTTGGAGGGAGTGATCTAAATTTAATGAGTTAATTGAAGTTAGTTGGAATTTTATTGGTCTGAAAGTGAACTTAAAGTTGTATGCTAAGAGGAAGCTTTAAAAATATACATTATAATGTTTTAATTTTAGAAATGTTTTTAAAGAAAAGCTTAGTGCTTTAAAATGGATGAAAAATATTTTTCTCTTTAAGGTTAAAGAATCTGAAAGAATATAATGAATTTTGTTAATATAAATGGTGATAATTTAGAAAGATTATTAAGTGGAAATAGAAATACATATTATTTCAACAGCAAGGAAGATAAAACAGTAATGGTTTAATTGGTTGTTCTATTCAAACAGGAGAATATATTTATGTTTTTTATTTGGATATCACTTCTGGATTTTGTGCTTATGATGAAAAAATGAACCTTTGACTTTGGTTTTGCCAATTAGATAGATTTGTTGCTATAGAAATTGGTAGTTATACACTAATGTGTAAACGTAAAAAAAAATAAGGTTGTAATGTTATCTTATAATATGCTAAAAAGAGTTGGAAGTCAATGCCTTTTTCTTTCTTCCCTTGTACCTCATATTTTCTTTCCCCCTTTGTTTTTTATTCCCTTAATTTCACATTTTTATTTTTCTTTGCATTTTATACATTGATTAAAAAAGTTATATTAAAGAAAAACAAAGAAATCCCAGGGTTGTAGTCTAGACTGGAGAACTGGAAAAAAATATGAGCTGTATTCCTGGAAAATCCCTTTCCAAAACTGTATAGGTATACTGTATCTATGCAATTATAACGCATTAATTCAACTTTGAGGGGGTATTTATTTATCAAAAATTTTATACAAAGTAAAAAATTCCAAGTGTTAACTAAGAAGGATAGTCTGCTGAGTCACAGATACTGTGCTAATTAATATAGTGGGACCATGTGCCAAACTTCACACAGGGTGACCTATTTCCAAGATAAAAGAGCAAAAAAAAAAAAAGTGAGCTGGTGCCTTGCAATTGCTCAGTAATATATGAACACTGTAGTCATCAAACACCTATTTGCTCACAAAACATCTTATGATTGTGAAATGCTGTGTTATTTATTATTTGTTTAAATTCCATTATTCATACTCACATGTCATTTTTAACACAGCTAATTTTGTATTTGGGAATGTATTTCCTCTCAATCTATATTTTAATTGCAGGGATAGGTACCGTTGGGATTTCCTATAATAGCTGCTAAAATCCTTGACTGCTTAGGATACTGTGTCATCATTACCAGCGCCAGCACCACCACCACCACCACCATCATCATGATCATAATCATGATCATCATCATCATCACTATGTGCTTTGATAAACTTGATTTTGTAAGCAATCATTTGCAGCTCAGTCTCAAAGGCCAAATTGTCATTAGCTCTGGATATCCATCCACTCTTGTCTCCCTCTCTCCCTCCCTCCCCCCACTCTCTCTCCTGTAATGGTTTTATTCTGCAATGCCTAAGAAAAGTCACAAGCCCCATGAGAACAAATAAATCCCTTCCAAACAAAGACAGATCAGATGATAATCCTTTATATTATTTGCCAGAGAATGCCTCCTGCCAACATACTGTCTCTCACTCTCCCTGCTGGATTTTTTTAAAGGGAAAACTGTAAATTAAATAAACTGATGACTTAACCTTCTCCTCAACGCTAGTTGAAATTCAAATCCTCAGATAAGTGGATGGCCTTAAAAAAATAACCTGTAAAAGCCTTCATGTATATATCGCTGTCAGGTTTGATAAATAGCTCACTCTAGATGGATATTTATGGAATACATTCTACTTGAAATGCTGGCCTTTATTTTGCTTTATTTTGGTTGGCCAACTAACCCATCAGGACATAGAAAAGGATATGTTGTACAGATTTTCCCCAAGTTACACCTATGCCTCTTTGATGGTTTGTTCCTTAGTGATTGCTGAACTTAAAGCTGGAAAAAATGTTTTATATTGATGTTCTGCGTACATTTTCCATCAATGATGTATCTTCTGATCTTAGTTTCAAATGCCTTCACTGTTCCAAGTGTATCTTTGAATGTTTAGGCTCAGCTAAATGGAAACCAGACATGGCATGTACATTTGAATAAAACCACTGCTAACAGCTCATGAGCAAGCTGAACACTGGCTATCATTCACCTTGAGCAATATCACAACCTTTGTAAATAAATCAATGTCTTTTAAATAACATGTACACAAACTACAGGTCCCTCTCAAGCTATAACTCTTTGTGAATTAACTCTTGAATGTGGTACCTGGAAGATCCTTTGCCCAGCTGTGCAAGGTGCTGTTTTTCTGGATCAGAAAATATTGGCAATGGTAATTCATTCCTTTAGCCATTTTTTACCCAGAGTCCATTGCAGTAGTTTTATTAAAAGATCCATCTAGCAAAGTCAGTTCTGGGATTTTCCTGTGAAAACTCACTTGGGTAATCCCCCTTTTTCCCCTTTGGGCCACCCACAGTTCATAGTTCACCAATTGAGTTCAGTTCTTTTATTTTGGGGAAAACGGTCTGCACCACTCAAACATTCTTCATAGTAGATAATGTCTCTCCGGCAACAGAAGGCTCTCTTGCATTCCATAGCCTCACCCAACCTTAAGAATTAACCACCCTCCTCAAGTCACTGTTTGGTAAACTGCAAGACAAAGCAGCAATTATAGTGTCAAGTTTGACATGCTGATCGTCCAGAATAAAGATAGCTCTGAAAAGTAAAACAAGACAGTGCACATAAAATTAGACGTTACTGTCCACTTTCAAGACCACCCTCACTTGGGCCGACCTGGATGCTCCGTATGAAATATGCTCACTAACCTAGCTGCCTTCACATCTGTGACTCCCACCCATTTTGCATCAGCTAGAGGGCAGCCTTTCCATAATACTAAATACTGCAGTTTCCCTCTATAGTACTAGAAGTTAAGAATTTTCTTAATTTAATAGTGTGCCTCTCCTTTGACTAGAATAGGAGGAACAGGCATTTCCGCAGGATATTTTAATTCCAAACTGTGGAAAGGTTTCAGCAGGTTGCATTGAAATACTGGATGGACTTTCCTAAGGCTTTTTTTGGCAGCAGCAACTCTACAGTAACCAGATTTATAATCAAGATAATATGGAAAGGTCTTATGTACTTGAGGCCCAGCTTTTTACAAGGCTGCCTCAGGTTGAGAAATTTTGTAAAAAGGTACACTTTCTTTTCCACCTTGAATTCCCCCTGTGGTGCCCTCTTTTTGTCTCTTGCTTCTTTTATGTTTCCCTACCTTTCTGTAATGGTCTGCCCACCCCCACTCCATGTTTCCTTTAAAGTTCCACTCAGCCAGTGAAACTGAGGATGGTCATCCCTGAGGAATCTGTGGTATGGCCAAAAACTCCACCCCACTAGCTATCTTGAAAGGAGTAAATCTCATGCTAATATGCACACAATTATTATACTGTATGCCACTTTTCCCCCTCACGGATAACTGCCTTGTCATGGCGAAGGGGCTTGCGTAATTCAATGAAGCTATGAGCTATGCCGTGCAGGGCCACCCAAGACGGAAAGTTCATAGCAGAGAGTTCTGACAAAACGTGATCCACTGGAAAAGGAAATGGCAACCCACTCCACTATCTTTGCCATGAAAACCCTATGGACAGTACCAAAAGGCAAAATGATATGACGCTGGAAGATGAGCCCCTCAGGTCGGAAGGTATCCAATATGCTACTGGGGAAGAGCAGAGGGCTAGTACTAGTAGCGCCAGAAAGAATGAAGTGACTGGGCCAAAGCCGAAAGGATGCTCAACTGTAGATATGTCTGGTGGTGAAAGGAAAGTCCGATGCTGTAAAGATTTTTTCTTCATAGGAACCTGGAATGTAAGATCCATGAATCAAGGAAAGGTGGACGTGGTCAAAAAAGAGATGACAAGACTGAACATCGACATTTTAGGTATCAGCGAACTAAAATGGACAGGAATGGGTGAATTTAATTCAGATAAACATCAGGTATACTACTGCGGGCAAGAATCCCTCAGAAGAAATGGAGTAGCCTTCATAGTCAATAAAAGAGTAGGAAAAACAATACTGGGATACAATCCTCAAAATGACAGAATGATCTCAGTTCGAATCCAAGGCAAACCATTCAATATCACAGTAGTCCAAGTCTATGCCCCAAACACCAGTGCTAAAGAGGATGAAATTGACGGGTTCTATGAAGCCCTACAGCACCTTATAGAACTAACATCAAAAAATGATGTCCTTATCATCATGGGGGATTGGAATGCTAAAGTAGGAAGCCAAAGGATAACTGGAATAACAGGCAAGTTTGGCCTTGGAGTACAAAATGAAGCAGTGCACAGGCTGATAGAATTTTTTCAAGAGAATATGATGGTCATAGCAAACACTCTTTTCCAACATCCCAAGAGACGGCTCTACACATGGACATCACCAGATGGTCAACACAGAAATCAGATTGACTATATGTTCTGCAGCCAAAGATGGAGAAGCTCTATACAGTCAGTAAAAACAAGAATAAGAGCTGACCATGAGCTTCTCCTTGCAAAGTTTAGGCTTAAACTGAAGAAAGTAGGAAAAAGCACTAGGCCACTCAGCTATGAATTAAATCATATCCAAGTTGAATATACAGTAGAGGTGACAAATAGATTTAAGGAATTAATCTGATAGACAGAGTGCCTGAAGAACTATGGACAGAGGTTCGCAACATTGTACAAGAGGTAGCAACCAAAACCATCCCAAAGGAAAAAAAAAATGCAAGAAAGCAAAATGGCTGTCTGAGGAAGCTTTGCAAATAGCTGAGGAAAGGAGGGAAGCGAAAGGCAAGGGAGAAAAAGAAAGATACGCCCAATTGAATGCAGAATTGCAGAGAATAGCTAGAAGAGATAAGAATGCCTTCTTAAATGAACAGTGCAAAGAAATAGAAGAAAACAATAGAATAGGGAGGACCAGAGATCTTTTCAAGAAAATTGAAGAGATGAAGGGAACGTTTCATGCAAAAATGAGCATGATAAAGGAACAAAATAGCAGGGACCTAACAGAGGCAGAAGAGATTAAGAAGAGGTGGCAAAAATACACCCCTGATAATCATGATGAGGTGGTCACTGACCTCGAGCCAGACATCTTAGAATGTGAAGTGAAGTGGGCCTTAGAAAAGCTGAGCAACAACAAAACTAGTGGATGTGACAGTATTCCAGCTGAGCTATTTAAAATCTTAAAAGATGATGCAATAAAACTGCTACACTCAATTTGCAAGCAAATTTGGAAAACTCAACAGTGGCCACAGGATTGGAAAAGATCAGTTTACATTCCAATTCCAAAGAAAGGCAGTGCCAAAGAATGTTCAAACTATCACCATTGCACTCATTTCTCATGCTAGTAAAGTTATGCTTAAAATCCTACAAGCTAGACTCCAGCAGTATGTGGATCGAGAACTACCAGAAGTACAGGCAGGATTTCAAAGAGGCAGAGGAACTAGAGATCAAATTGCCAACATATGCTGGATCATGGAGAAAGCTAGAGAGTTCCAGAAAAACATCTACTTCTGCTTCGTTGACTATGCTAAAGCCTTTGATTGTGTGGATCATAACAAACTGTGGCAAGTTCTTAAAGAGATGGGCGTGTCTCTTATTTGTCTCTTGAGAAACCTATATGTGGGCCAAGAAGCAACAGTGAGAACTGGACACAGAACCACTGATTGGTTCAAAATTGGGAAAGAGTCTGGCAAGGCTGTATACTGTTGTCCTGCCTATTTAACTTATATGCAGAGCACATCATGAGAAAGGCAGGGTTAGAGGAATCAAAAGTTGGAATTAAGATTGCCAGAAGAAATATCAACAATCTAAGATATGCAGATGATACCACTCTAATGGCAGAAAGTGAAGAAGAACTAAAGAGCCTCTTGTTGCGGGTGAAGAAGGAAAGTGCAAAACTTGGGTTGAAACTTAACATTAAGAAAACCAAGATCATGGCATCCGGCTCTCTCAATTCCTGGCAAATAGTTGGGGAAGAAATGGAGGTAGTGACAGATTTTATTTTCCTGGGCTCCAAGATCACTGCAGATGGGGACTGTAGCCAAGAAATTAAAAGACGCTTGCTCCTCAGGAGGAAAGCAATGGCAAATCTGGACAGCACACTAAAAAGCAGAAACATCACACTGTCAACAAAAGTGCATATAGTCAAGGCTATGATCTTCCCAGTTGCAATGTATGGCAGTGAAAGTTGGACCATAAAAAAGGCTGAGTGCCAAAGAATTGAGGCCTTTGAGCTATGGTGCTAGACAAGACTCCTGCGAGTCCCTTGGACTGCAAGGCGATCAAACCGGTCAGCCCTAGAGGAGATCAACCCTGATTGCTCTTTAGAAGGCCAGATCCTGAAGCTAAAACTCAAATACTTTGGCCACCTAATGAGAAGGAAGGACTTACTAGAGAAGAACCTAATACTGAGAAAGATTGAGGGCAAGAGAAGAACGGGACGACAGAAAATGAGGTGGCTGGATGGAGTCACTGAAGCAGTAGGCGTGAGCTTAAATGGACTCCAGAAGATGGTAGAGGACAGGAAGGCCTGGAGGAACATTGTCCATAGGGTCGCGATGGGTTGGACACGACTTCGCAGCTAACAACAACAATGCCACTTTTGCAAAAGGAAGGAGCTTGGCCCAATTGGTCTGTTGGTAATTCACATAACACCTCAGGAACTGCTCTATCACTGAATTGGTCCATTCACAGATTCCATTGATACTGGGATGGTATGCGGAGCTAAGGCCCTGTGAGGAGCCAATCAACTTAAGAAATTCCCACCAAAATTTTGCAGTTAACTACACCTCACAGTCTGAGATGATGTACTTTGGGACTTCATGCAGTCAGTAGATGTGTTGTATGAACAGTTTTGCCAGATTCAGGTGGAGGGAAACTTTAGGCACACCAAAAACTGTGTGCCATAATGGTCCAAATTACAGTGTTTCCTGCACTTTCTGGCACGTCCATAATAAAGTCCATTGAGATTTCCTCCCAGGGGTTCATCAGGTTGGTTATTGACTGCAGTAACCCAGGGGGCTTTCCAGGCATTTATTTCATTGAAGTGTACACAGGGCAGCTGGTCACATAAGCTTGTATGTCCTTTTTCATTTTTGGCCACCAGAATTGTCTCTTCACTAGGTCCAGGGTCTTTTTGAACTCAACATTTCCTTCTGCTCTTGCATTGTGTATCCTCTATAAAATCCAGGTTGGCTGACTAGCTGGGACGTATATTTTTGCACCTTTCCATGCCAGCCCCTCCATTACAGATAAAATAGAATAGAGCTGGATGGGAGATCTTCTAGTCCAGCCCCCTGATCAAGCAGGAGAACCTATACCATCTCAGAAAGTGACTTTCTAGCCTTTTCTTAAAAATCTCCAGTGATGGAGCACCCACAATTTCTGGAGGCAAGCAGTTCCACTGCTTAGTTGTCCTCACTGTCAGGAAGTTTCTCCTTAATTCTGACATCTGCCTGTATTACAAATGGCTGCTCTGGGTCAGGGTGTTTCAGGACTGGCTCTGCAGTGAACAGGTGCATCATCTTTTCAAAAGCAGCCTGGCAGCGAAGAGACCAATCCAGAGGTTGGCTGGGCTTTAGTTTTGACGCTACCCCTGTCTTTACCAAATTGATGATTGGTAGGGCTATCTGGGCAAAAGTGTGGATAAACTGGTGGTAAAAGTTCACGAAGCCCAGGAAATTCTGTAGTTGCCTCCTAGTCTGAGGGAGATCCCAATCCTGTATTGCCTTTACTTTACTGGAATCCATCTCCACTGCCTTACTGTATATCCAGTATCCCAGGTAATATAAGCATGTCTTGTGGAATACAAACTTAGACAGCCTTGCACATAGTTCAGCTTCCTGCAGTTTCCTGAGTATGTATTCTTCAGCAGTCTCAGTGTATATTAATATATCAACAAGTACATCAAGACTCTCTTGTACAGGTGCTCATGCAGGACCTCATTTATCAGTTGCATGAATATGACTAGTGGGCAATTAAACAGCATTTTCCACTCATCCCCATCCTTAATCCTCACTTGGTAATATGCCTCCCTCAAGTCCAGCTTCATGAAAATTTTCCCCTTTGCCAAATAGTGTAGCATGTCCTTCATAAGGGAGACATGTTTTCCACACATAAGCAGTTCAGCCCCCTATATTTGATGCACAGTGTAAGGAACCCATCCTTTTTTGTTTTTGGAAAAGCACTAGGGCCACCATTCTCAAATTTGCTGGCTAGGTTCTTGTTTATAAATGCTCAGAGCTTGTCCATCTCTCTGGAGGACATAGAATACATTTTGGGCTTAGGCAGTTTGGCTTCTGGCATGATCTCTATTGCACAATTAGTTGGTGGGTGAGGTGGGAACACATCTGATTCCTTTTAGCTAAAATCTCAGCTAGATAATGATACTCTGCTACCCTGCTTAAGGGTGCAGTGTGGGATACAGCACACCAGCTGCCATGGGATCCTCGAACTGCTCTTGCAGGGTCTGCAGGAATGCATCTAGGTTGCCCAGAATCTTGCAGGGACACCACCCATCTGGCTGTGACATCCTCCAGGTTAGATGCCACTGGGTGAACCCAGTCTGCATCATCTGAGTACACTCCCCCTATAGTGTTCCATGTGGTGCCATGTCTGGGCTAAGAAGTAAGCCATCTTGCTCATGTCCCCATTGAAGCAAAACATCAGGTGGGGCAGTGGTTGCTGGACTCTCAACATGATGTACCCAAGCAGTAGGACTGCTGCTGCCATCAGGAAGGGAGGCAGAGGGGCCCCAACCCCTGCTTGAACCACCAGGACCACTTTATGCCATGCTGGGGGAAGGACTGCAAAATCTGCTGCTGCTGCTCCCAGTGAGTAGAATCCAATTGTTCCAGTGGGTGCTAGCACCGTCAGTTGCAGGAGAGAGGTGACAGGGTAACTAGCAACTTCACTCCCCCTGTCCTGGCCACTGGTTCCTTGGCTCTCAGCAACGCAGTTCTCTTGATCTCCAGGCATCTGAACTTCTCTCCCAGTTGTTCCATTGATGGGCTGTGGGTAGCAGCAGGGAGCTTCCACTCAATTGGCTCATCCTACTCAATCATCTGCCTTGCCTTTCATTTGCTCCCTCAGGTCACATTAACTCCAGCAGGGATCAGGGAGTCCTCAGCCTCTGCTGCCTTCCCCACATTCACCACCCAGTGAGTCTTCAGTCCCTGGCATGGGGCATCCTGCAGCTGCTGCTTAAACTTACCATTGGCTCTGGCTTTTCAGCCCTCAGTTTGGGATGTGTGCCTGCTGGTTGTGCCCCTGCCCAGGTCTGCAATGCTGCCAGGGCTTCTTAAGCTAGGGGACTCCTCTGGCTTCTTCTTCTCCTCCAATTCTTTTTCTATTGCTGACATCTTGGGTCTTTGGCCTCCCAGTGGGATCCAGGTAGACATTACTGTGAGAACTGACTTAATGTCAACTATCCCATTTGGCACATTCAACAAAAGAAACTCCTGGCTCTTTAGATTGACCAAGAATATAACTTTATTGAAATATTCATCTAGGCACAGCAGAAGCAAAGTCAGGTTTGGGATTTTCCTGCATAAACCCACATGGGTAAAACCTCTTTTTTCCTCTCCAGGCCACCCACAGTTCACAGTTCACCAATTGAGTTCTGTTCTTTTGTTTTGGGAAAAACTGTCTACACCCCTCAAATATTCTCCCGAATAGATAATGTCTCTCTGGCAACAGAAGGCTCTCTTGCATTCCATAGCCTCCCCTGCCCTTAGGAATTCACCACCCTCCTCTCCTTACTGTTTGGCAAATTGTAAGAGAAAGCAGGTATGGGCAACTATAGAGTCAAGCCAAGTTTGACAGACTACTTGTAACACCAATTTTGTAGACCTTATGTAGGTTATAAGGATGCTTTTGAATCTAGTTATTATCTAGAAATCCCTTTTTGGCTTGCGTCATTATTACTTAGGGATTGTCTATGTATTCAATACATTCTGATTTGGAAAATGTGCTATGTCCATTCCAGTTCCTCAATAGGTAAAGAGGGCACTCAAAAGATGGTCTTCTTGTCATTGCCACCTCATTCTGGACAGTTTGCCCTGTCTTTCTTATTGTCATGCTGAAAAAGTGTTAAAATAGCTTTAAACTAGGTTAAAAAAAACCTTTCAAACTTTCAGTCCAGGCAATATCCTTTGACTGAGAATAGATACAAGTGTTTGTTGCATGTTTAGGGCAAAAATACTTTAATCTAGCAATGTTGTATAAATAAATGTTCCCCAATGTCCTCCATTGTTAACTGCTTATATTATTAATAGTATTAATGATATTATGTAGTGTTAAATCATTTAGTAGCTAACATTTTTATAATGACCTGGAACCATTAAAAAAAATTAAGCATTATTATTAATACTTTTATCATTACAAAGAAAAATATAAAGGTGAAGTTTCAAAGCCATAGCAGCATCTTGTATAAAGATCTGAGAGCCATATCTCTACTCATAAAGTGATTTCATCTCATGAAATCTGGAAATTTTGGCAATCTAATTTGCAAATAAATGAGACAATGAGGAAATCTTATGATCTCACACAAAATGTTTGCCTTCTTGCACAAATTCTCATCAACTGTGAGCAATTACATACAAATTACATTAGTTGTTTTTTTAAAGGCAGGGGAATAAAATTCAGTTTCCAGAGTTATATATTTATCATTTAACAGCACCTTGATTTTGCAAAAATAAATGTGTGTGTGTGTGTGTGTGTGTGTGTGTGTAATAAACCAAAATCAAAGTACAACTGGAAGTTCTGAAAAATTAAAATATCAGTCTTGAAAAATACAATAAAATAAAGCAGACATGAGAAACTAGAATAAGTCAGGCATAAAATGCAATGACTAAAAGAAGAAAGAGTAATACTCTTGGTTTCAAAAATCCAGACAACAACTAGATGGCAGGGAAGAAATACTGAAAGTTCCCATTCTAGTTTCCATTTTCCACAGACTAAGTCTGGTAGCTTTAATATTGGGAAATAATTATTTTAAAATTTATTATGTTATTGGGGATAAAATAATGCTAAATTCACTGGGGAGAATGAATGCTGGCTCATTGTGTTAAGGTAACCAATGCCAAGCACCAAACATAAATGAAAGTTTGTAAAAGTGGCAAATATTTGTAGCTGAGGTGTAGGAGGAGGGTGAAATTTCATTCTCCAAGCTTGTGGGTTGGTTTCTGAACATTTCATTACCAGCATCTGCAGTGGAATTTAGGGGATGTCCGTGTCAGTATTCTTCTGTTTATAAGGGCTTTGTTTGGTCAGTAGGTCTTATGATGGTGAGATCACATCAGGGGGGGGGGGGGTCTCATCAGGTCAGGGTCTTGTGATGGGTCAGGCATGACTTGCCAGTGACCACACAAAGCCCTTATAAACAGAAGAATACTGACATTGGCATCCCTTAAACTCTGCTGAAGATGTTACCTAGCCCGGTAGCAAAATGTTCAGAAACCAACCCACAAGCTCAGAAAATGAACCTTCACCCTCATAAATGAAAGTGCAGCATTGCTATTTTATATTCTTCAGACGTATCCATATTGCAAGTTTAAGCTGTACTTGTCCTACACCCATGACACTTCGAGCAGGCTTAAGAATAATCTGCTTGGATTGACAACATTTTGAAAAGCATACTGTTCAGACTACAGTGTATTGTGTCTTCCTATAGAAGACCTCTCATGATGTTGCATCCTCTCACTTTTATTTTCCAAGTGATAATGATCCATCATTTTTGTGTCTGTTGATAGGTTTTAAATGGATATACATGTGGACCCACAGTGTGTATAAGTGGCTGTTTTACTATCATTATCAATAATAATAATAATAATAATAATAATAATAATAATAATAATAATAATAATAATAATAATAATAATTTCTTTGTGGAAAAAAATAAAATATAACCATAATTATTCTTAAGAAATCTGACACACTAAGCATGTGAAACAAGAGTTATAACCACTATGCTCTTATAAAAGAGTGAGCAAAAAGGCTTTGTTGAAGAAATTCTTTGAAAAGCAGTTACGAAATAGCCAGTACAGTCCTGGCTGGATTAGCCTAGAAAGCAGTAAAAAGTGCCAACTGAGAGCAATAAAAGCATTCCTGGAAGGGAGGGAGGTGAGTTGGGAGCATTGCTAACAATTCCTATCCTATTTGAACACCAGGGCAAACCGG
Source organism: Daboia siamensis (assembly GCA_024449315.1). Lineage (NCBI taxonomy): Eukaryota > Metazoa > Chordata > Lepidosauria > Squamata > Viperidae > Daboia > Daboia siamensis. The sequence goes on along the minus strand of JAKJMR010017869.1, from coordinate 881,899 downwards.
CAGTACAGATAAGCCAATTAATGCCATTAATTTGTAAAATAAAGTGTTGATTGCCATTTTGCCTTTCCAAAGTATCTGTGCAATTTAAAAGGTTAAGCCATTTGTTTTTAATTTACATATAAGGGAGCTGAAATAACCTTTAAAAAGTGGAATCAAAACAGAAAAAGTCCTCTAGTCCTATGTTGAAATAAAGATGAGGTCAGGAAGACTTGAAATCCCCTCTCATATTTTCCTACTACTCAAACATCTCCTGGTGTGATATATAGAGAAGAGCCTCCAAAGTAAATTTTATACTATAGGCTGGGTGCCCTCATATCTTTTTCACCTTTCAACATGCACTGCTACTAAAATAGAACTTTTATTGGATAGTTGGTTGGTTTAATCTTTGTGTTTCTGATATAGGAATGAAATGATGGTGACAACTTGAAATTGGTAGAATTCAACACTGTTTTAAAGGTCAAACACAGATGAATATGGTTCAAGCTGTGTCCCTGTAGATTCAGATGCCTTTCAGTTTAAAGATTTGTGGTTAGTGTGGCATTGAAAAACAGTACCATTGGCTTACCATATTCACAGATAGCAATATTTAGACAGGTTAGGATTCACCTTGTAATTTATTAAGCATAGCTACAAATCAGCATTTGTAAGTTAAAAGAAAAGGAACATGGTAAATAAAAGGAGACTCACCATCTCTTCCTTCAAGGTTTCTCAGAAGAAGCAACGACATTCTCAAGATAAATATATATTTTTGTCTTGAAGGAATAGCATTGAGAATATACAGGTGAAACTCGAAAAATTAGAATATCGTGCAAAAGTTCATTTATTTCAGTAATGCAACTTAAAAGGGGAAACTAATATATGAGATAGACTCATTACATGCAAAGCAAGATAGTTCAAGCCGTGATTTGTCATAATTGTATGATTATGGCATACAGCTCATGAAAACCCCAAATCCACAATCTCAGAAAATTAGAATATTATGTGCAATCAATAAAACAAGGAGTGTACATAGAACAATATCGGACCTCTGAAAAGTATAAGCATGCATATGTACTCAGTACTTGGTTTGGGCCCCTTTTGCAGCAATTACTGCCTCAATGCGCCGTGGCATGGAAGCTATCAGTCTGTGGCACTGCTGAGGTGTTATGGAAGACCAGGATGCTTCAATAGCGGCCTTAGCTCTTCTGCATTGTTCGGTCTCATGTCTCTCATCTTTCTCTTGGCAATGCCCCATAGATTCTCTATGGGGTTCAGGTCAGGCAAGTTTGCTGGCCAATCAAGCAAAGTAATCCCACAGTCATTGAACCAGGTTTTGCTGCTTTTGGCAGTGTGGGCAGGTGCCAAGTCCTGCTGGAAAATGAAGTCAGCATCCCTATAAAGCTTGTCTGCAGAAGGAAGCATGAAGTGCTCCAAAATCTCCTGGTAGACGGCTGCGTTGACCCTGGGCTTAATGAAGCACAGTGGACCAACATCAGCAGATGACGTGGCTCCCCAAATCAACACAGACTGTGGAAACTTCATACTGGACTTCAAGCATCTTGCAGTGTGTGCCTCTCCATTCTTCCTCCAGACTCTGGGTCCTTGGTTTCCAAATGAGATGCAAAAGTTGCTCTCATCAGAAAAGAGGACTTTGGACCACTGAGCAACAGACCAGGTCTGTTTTTCTTTACCCAGGTAAGACGCTTCTGACATTGTTTGTTGTTCAGGAGCGGCTTGACAAGAGGAATACGACATTCGAAGCCCATGTCCAGGATCCGTCTGTGTGTGGTGGCTCTTGATGCACTGACTCCAGCCTCAATCCACTCCTTGTGAAAGTCCCCAACACTTTTGAATGGCCTTTTTCTGACAATCCTCTCCAGGCTGCGGTCACCTTTTTCTTCCACACTTTTCCCTTCCACATAACTTTCTGTTAATGTGCTTTGATAAAGCACTTTGGGAACATCCAGCTTCTTTTGCAATTACCTTTTGAGGCTTTCCCTCCTTATGGAGGGTGTCAGTGATGGTTTTCTGCACAACTGTCAGGTCAGCAGTCTTCCCCATGATTGTGATTCATAATGAACCAGACTCAAAGACCATTTAAAGGCTCAGGAACCCTTTGCCGGTGTTATGGCTTAATTAGCTGATTAGAGTGGGACACTTTGAGCCTAGAATATTGCACCTTTTCATAATATTCTAATTTACTGAGATTGTGGATTTGGGGTTTTCATGAGCTGTATGCCACAATCATCACAATTATGACAAATCATGGCTTGAACTATCTTGCTTTGCATGTAATGAGTCTATCTCATATATTAGTTTCTCCTTTTAAGTTGCATTACTGAAATAAATGAACTTTTGCATGATATTCTAATTTTTCGAGTTTCACCTGTGTATCATCATTTTAAGAAGCTTATAAAACTCTAAAAAGAGGGAGAATGTTTTCATCAGCTGTTGTTTGCCTTCCTCTATCGGGCTTTGGGACTTCAAAGCTTTTTATTATAGATAAATCAGAGTATCATTTCATTGACCTTTGAAGGCAAGCTGGAGGAATTTAGCATCTTACAGCTTCCTTTTGTATGTAGTTTCACATATTTTATTTCCTTGGCATAACTTCTTATCCATACTGAGCTAAATGGTTAAAGTGACCTTGGCGAAAGTGCTTTAATGCCACCAGCACTTTCCTCTCCTTGGCTCATTTCAATGGAAGGATAATGATAATGATTTGAGATCCTTGTGGTGACTTGTTTGCATTTTTATAAAATGTTCTGGCTCCTTCTTTATTTGAATAACAACATTGTAAATGGAAGCTTAAATCAGGATAAAAAGGAATGCATGGTCAAGTACCAATTGTTGCCAAATACCACCATCAGAAAATGATAGATTATGGACATGCTTTTAAAAGACAATAGAGCTCTCTATTGCTCACTGTCTCTGTATGTGTGTGTGTGTTTGTCCATGCACACATGTGTGTTTATGTTTAAGTAGGCTGCCTATGAATACCAGCTGCAAGGGGACTAAGAGAGGACACCCTACAATTATCAAACATTTTTTTAAAATAGGAGTTTACCATAAACTTCTGGGGAGCTTCCAAAAGCATCTAGAGAGATGGCTTTAGAAAACAAAAGTTAGAGACAGAAGATGATGTTTGTGTTTGTCATATTTTTTTGGTTAAAAAAGAATCTTATAGTTCTTGACTCATTCTTTCCTGATTTTTCTGAGTGTTTTTAGAATCAGCAACCAGAAGTACCATGGGTGGAATTTAATTTTTGTCCATATTCATCATTTCCTTTTTAATTGGGATGATGGAGTAATTAATTGGAGTTCAGAAAATAGCTTAAATCCCTTTGCTGGATCACTACTAGAAGTCTATTTGTGTGCACTTTCTGCCAGAAATATACAAAAGCGTCTTCAGGCTACAGGGTCACAAAACAATTTGATGTTTAAGAGGGAAAATCTGTAAGGTGTGATGTTTGCATTTCTTTAAAGCTACAAGTAATCCTTGATTTGCAACAGTTCATTTAGTGACTGTTAAAAGTTACAAAGGCACTGAAAAAAGTGACTTCTGACCATTTTTCACACTTATGACTGTTGCAGCATCCCCATGGTCACGTGATCAAAATTTAGTTGCTTGGTACCTGGCTCATATGTATAACTGTTGCAGTGTCCTGGGGTCACATGATTACCTTTTGTGATCTTCTGAAAAGCAAAGTCAATGGGGAAGCCAGATTCATTTAACAATCATGTCACTAACTTTACAACTACAGAGATTCATTTAACAATTATGGCAAGAAAGGTCATAAAATGGGGGCAAAAGTCACTTAACAACTGTCTTGCTTTACAACAAAAATTTTGAGCTCAATTTTGGTCATAAGACAAGAGCTACATGTATTCCACTTTATTATCCATAGTTATCATTTAGAAATCCTTTTTTACAGGGGATATTTACAGTATGTTCTACAGTAGAGATAGACATACCTGAAAATCTATGTTTCACTGAGCTGGTTACTATTAATTAGATCAATTGTATATTTATACGTAATTTTGGGTCCAATACTTTTAATTCCTTTCTAATGTGGGTTTAACATGTTAAACAACAGTTTGGAAAATATATCATTATAAAATGTGTATGCTAGTGTAACTGAGAAAATCTGTGGTAATAAATTCTCCTTTCTCTGTGGTATTTGGCAGGGGTCCCCAACCTGGGACCAGGCTGCGGGCTCTTGGCCAGCGGGCTGCAGAAATGGCTGGCCAGTGCACACATGTATGGATGCACATTTCCCCCCCACTCATGCTAGCACCCGTGGCCCCATTTGGACATGCGTGTGGGCATGAACAGGGATGCTAGCATGGGGTAAGTATCCGCAGCCCATTTGCACATGTGCCACTAGCCTGGGTGGTTTGCACAGCCAGATTCCCTGGGGGAGCACAGCCATTCATGTATGTGCATGGTGCTAGTGCATGGCGCATGAACAAATGGGGCTGCTAGGGCCGTACCAGTGTGTGTGACCCCTTGGGTGCTCATATGCACACGCACAAATTTTGAAGTTGCTGTCCTTCCCTCCGGTCTGTGAGACGGAAAGGTTGGAGACCTCTGGTATATGGCACCTTAAATTTTAATATTTTAGGCTACAATGTAGCATATATTTCATTGGAAGTAAATCTGGCATAATTTAATAGAAATTGCTTCTTAATACACAGATTATATGTATGATTTTGGCTTGGTGAGTTCCTAATTTATGCTCTTTCAAAAGAAAGGTTTCAAAGTCAGAATCATTACTTATTGTGACAATTTTCTATTGGGAAGAATGGACCCCTTCAACTTTTTCTGCTCATTTCCAAATGCACCCTAAAAATTTTCCTAGAATGTGGTATTTGAAGAAAAATATAAGAGGTGTTTAGAATAACATTCATTCAGTTCCATTTTTTATTATTGATGCCTGATGAAGGATAGTTAATTTCCACCATGAGTTAACTTGTATATTTATCCAAAACTGACAATTTAATATAAATGTTGATTAGTAAAATAGCTAATTCAATTTAATGTTTGAGCGCCATCTACTGGATAAAATAGAAAGAGTCTGTGATCCAAGCAAAGTTCATTTTCCATTGCATGTATTTTTTTTAATATTGAAATCAGCGTGAATTAGTGAAGCAAACTTTTTATCTGGGGTTTAAGCAATAGCCACCACTGATATGTGAATTTAACTGTTGTTATAGAAATACATATATTTAAAATGTATTCTATGGAAGCCGGGAATTGAATCCCATTAACTGCATCTCATGTAAAGATGCATTTGATTCTGGTGAATGGATCTCAGATTTTTACTTAAAACCATCAGCATATTAGAAGCTACTGGGAGGAAGTCTACCATTTCTTACTTTAGATTTGTAATAATAGAAAATACGAGACATCATTTTAAAATTTTACACAATCCTTTATAATGTTGTTGAAAAACTTCTTTTCTCCTTTGCAGTTTCACAATTCAAAAGTAAAAGTGGGTAGATAACGTCTGATTCTCAATTTATGTTTTAGCTGTCATCTGTAATATACATCACTCGTAGTTTATGCATAGTTTATATAAATTTGTTCAAAAGTGAGTCCCAGTAAAGAGATTAAGACTTAGTCCTTAATTGTGCTGCTCATATAATACTTTGTCTTCCCATGTGCCTTTTCTGTTCTTCATTTTTTTTGTAGGTCAGTTTGGTTTCTCCAGGACTTAGTAAACCTTCATGATGTATTAGCTTCAGTGAATCTTCTTCACTGTCCTTCAGATATTCTGAATGCCCTTTTTTCTTCATCCATCATCTCATGCAACAATCCACCTATCTATTTTCTTGGTAAGTAGAATCTATCGTCATCACTGTATGGATGAAGAGCATGATTCATTGTCATTATTTTTCTGGTTTTCCTATCCAGGGCTTTTAATTCTGCTTGAATCTAGTCCACTATTCCTATAGTGTAACTAATGACTGGAATTACCACATATTAATTGCCTTGATAGTATTTCCTCCATAGATGATGATGATGAAGATGATGAAAGTTATCACATGATTTGAAGCAATTTTTCCAGCTTTCAACTCAAAGAGATCTCTACAATTTAAATTGCATACAGTCCTGGATGTGTGTGGCTTGTGCAAGCACATTTGCACATATATACTATCCAAGGATAGAATAATCATGATGTTTATTCATGAGTCTTTCTGCAGGAGTTGTAGGTTTCATATGGTTCAAGTAAATAATTTGTCTAGCAATCAGACTGTGTGTAACAATATATTTTTTTCACTTATTGCGAGTGTTGCAAGGAAAGCAGTGCTAATGAGTATAGAATAAGTACAATTATTGCTGTGATCACAGAACAGTATTGTGAGGAAAATAGATACATTAAAAATGGCTACTAAGGTTTCATAGGCATCAAGATGTCAAAATAGCATTCTTGAGATCCATGTCTCATCACTGTGGGACACAGACTTTGGATTTAAGATATGTGTTTAAGATTCACATAGACTAATATTATCAGATCTAGACTGCAGAAATAAAAAAAATAGATAAATAGATAACTACAAAGTGGCCTCAGTGAAATAATTCAATAAAGCTGCCTCTTTGTTGCTCTATGAGTTCTTCAACAATCCAATGGATTAGAGATCAATTAAATATGCCATTGTAAGAATATTTGAGGCCATACTGGTACTTTTCCTTCCTAATAATCCCAATGTTTTGGCCCCATATATGCAGGTGAAACTCGAAAAATTAGAATATCGTGCAAAGGTTCATTTATTTCAGTAATGCAATTAAAAGGGGAAACTAATATATGAGATAGACTCATTACATGCAAAGCAAGATAGTTCAAGCTGTGATTTGTCATAATTGTGATGATTATGGCTTAAAGCTCATGATTATGGCTTAAAGCCCATTTCCAACCAACCATGACCGTCCCCCCTCCCTAACCCCACAAAAAATTTGACTAAAAAAGTAACCAGGGGCCTCTTATTAAATTTATGCCAGAGGCCCCTGTCCCTGTCCAGCCATCTCTCAGGGTCCCAACAATCGGGCCCTTCATCAAGAGGTAGAGTGGAAAGTGAGGCGGGTCACACCCAGGATGGGGGGCCCCCCTGAGGGTGAACAAAACCATGCTAGGGTAATTAAGGCGCATAGTGGTTGTTAAGCAAATCCGGCAAAAAAAGGCAGACCCAGATCGAAACGGGAGGATCTTAAGGTAGAAGGCGAGTGTCCAGATTGAAAACCCAGCTCCACTGCCACTAGAGCTGGGTAATCCCGGGACAGATCAATCCCCACCCTCTCACAACGGTCAGGACCGGGGAGCAGCCTGGAACATACAACCGGGGAAGGCAATACCGCCTAGAGCTCTCACCTCTAGGAAGGTATCAGATGGAAAATCTCAACCATTCTCCCACAGTGGTTTTACACCCAGGCCTTCCAAAACCATAAGGGAGAGGAAAGGGGGGGGGGGGGTTAGGGCAAAAGAGTCAGCAAGATAAATTAGGGCTAAAAGCCTGTAGAGTCACAAAATGGTAAGAGAAGCTCCAGTTACAAAGTTCATTTTCGCTTTGTGGGAAGAACCAGATAATAGTCAGGCCAATGGAGGAGGAAACCAAGACCCATAGTACTTCAACAGGCCACCAAACATGGTCTAGTTGATTTCTGGCGGCACAGAAACAAATTTGTTCCTCACAAACAACCAAGACATCAGTGTCCGCACTCCACCACCAGGCCATGGTCACCATACCGGAGAGGCCGCAGGACTCCAACTCCCCTCGCCGCCAGCCATCTCAGATGCCAGCCAGAGAGCATCTTCACCACTCCAGCACTTCAACGCTGACACTGCTCCAAGCCACGATTCCATAATACTGATCATCAATCAGCCAGCACGTGACTCCTCCAAGCAGCTGGAAGCCTCTCCCAAGCACCGCCAAGCTCCGCCAAGTTGTCCTGGGCTCCGCGAAGCTCCACCAGACCCCTGCAGCACCGTAGCAGCGCCGATGATCAGCTGATCAGCGGTGCGCGGGTCTCCGAGTTCTCTCGAGGCCTCCGCCAAGCTCCATTGGGCATAATGCAATCTGATGGTACTAATTTTGGGGATGAGAGAGAGAAAGTGGGGGGAATGGAGCAAGGAAGGAGGGAAATGAAGCAAAATAAACTTGTTAACCCTCTGTTGAGCTTGAGAGCTTTTCACTTTTTGAAAAAGGAATTCTCCTCAAAAACAACAAATAAGATGTTAAGCCAGCAAGGTCTTGACTCCTGCTGATGAACCCATTCACCATTATTTTCAAATTCAAAGTTTTCCATGCATATTGAGCTAAACTAGAACAATCCATGTTTCTCTCATGTATAAATCCAGGCAATATAAAATCAGCCACCCAACAACAATATGCTTTGATCTGGAAGGTTCCTTGAGGGGGAGACAAGGCATTCTTTACAGCACTCTTCTATTGTAACAATGGCAAATACAACAGAACAAGACCCTCCGCTTTGTGGGACATTTGTTCCAAACTGACTACTATTGTCTTGAAATCTGAGAATTGCCTGGAGCTGTGTGATGAATGTGTTAATAGGCATGTTACATAGTTACACTTTTCCTCCCTAAACATCTTTGTCTTATTAAATCCTAACAAGAAAACTCAACAACCAGTCCTGCTGGCACTGCTGTAGTAGCGTCATGATAATACACTGGGTCTTAAGCACCTGGCTATTAGCTATCATTTCTTTCTACATATTTTATGACAAAAGGAAGATAAGGAATGACAAGGAAATGGTATATCCTCTTTGTTCGTATTGTGAACTGCTTCACAGGATTCTGCTTGAGATCCACAATCATTGAATCCCACAACTAAAGGCTCTGCAGATTTATTTAAATTATTTATTCACTGTTGTATTAACCATTTTTTAAACTAAAAATGCATTCTGGGGATGAAAAAAAACCTTTCAAGCAAGCATGTTCAACATTTTATCTAGTACTTTTGCTCTTGATTTGAATCTCCGCACTAGAATAGCCTATGAAAGCTTCCTGACTTATGTATACAAGGACTACAGGCTATTTCTGAAACAACCCTATTCAAAGCCTTTTTTTGTCTTTTGAGAATTGAGTCTTCATAAGAGAGTGGTTTCATATTATATGTCACTAGTAATTTCAATATGTCTTCAATATTGCATCCCATGGAGAGAGATAGCCAGCTAACTTTGAAACAGTAGATATGGTAGCAAAGAATAGTATCACAATGCCTGGAATAAAATTGGGCTCTGCTTTTTCTTGTGAGAATCAGCTAATTGCCAAACTAAATAGTATTGTCAGGGGATATTGCATTAGTGCAGTATGATTAATCCATTAGGGACCTAGTGGAAGTGGATCTTTGAAAAAGGGAACTACTGATTCAATGCAGGTCCCGTTTTAATCAGTGTTGGCCTGAATGCCTGTAGGCCATATCACTAATTCTCTTTGTCTGCTACATGGACCTGTAAATGTTGGATTTATCTGGAATAAGTTTCATATATAACATTGTTAGGTCTAGTCTGGAGAAAATGCATTCACAACATAGTGATTGATGAATGAGTAGAATTGGCATATATCACTAAAAACTGATTGGACAGTGTCAATATAACCCTGTCAGAGATTTGTTTTTTAGGATCCTGTAGCCTAAATGCCAGGATTTGGAGGAGCGGGTGAGGATGTGGTATGACATTTTGGTAGTATCCAATTGGGCTGCTTCATTTGTAGGTGGGTAATGAAGGCTTTTATATGAATCTTAAATGCAGGTCTAAGGAAAAATGAATGGCTGGATTCTAAAGATGAGAAATTATTGTTTAAGAAAGGATAAGATGCTGCCAGTCATGTGGTGGCACATCCTTGTCAGTGAGGAAAGGAAAGCCAAGAGAATTTCCCCATGCTAATTGCTTCCCTTCCCAGCATTAGTAAAGGTAAAGGTAAAGGTAAATGCTAGTCGTTTCCAACTCTAGGGGCCGGTGCTCATCTCCGTTTCAAAGCCGAAGAGCCAGCACTTGTCTGAGGATGTCTCCGTGGTCATGTGGCCGGCATGACTAGACGCCAAAGGCGCACGGAAAGCTGTTACCTTCCCACCGGAGTGGTTCCTATTTTTCTACTTGCATTTTTACATGCTTTTGCTAATATGTTAATAATATGCTAATGCTAGGCTAGCAACAAAGAAAAATCCTTGTGGTTTTCCTTTCCTCCTAGCCCTAACCTTCCCTTGCCCAGAGGTAGCATATTAGTGTTTGGCATCTAATGCTGGAGAAGAGAAAGCTAGTGACTAGGCAGGGAAAGAAAACCACAAGGACTTCTTGCTAGTGGTAGCTTTCCCTCCTCCAGTGTTAGCTGTGATCCACTGCTAATGTTGGGGGAGGAAAGGCTACAATCAACAAGGAAAGGAAAACCAAGAGCTTCAGCAGGGTATCAGAAAAAGATAACTGCTTGTGGAATTCTGCCATGTGGCCCAGCAATGGAGCAGCTTGTCCTCCTTCCATATACCAACCATTTGAGCTCTGAAGATTTTTGAAAGGTAAGTGAGCTGTCAGGAATGGGAATGTGGGGATTCCAAGAGTCAGAAAGTACAGCAGGAGCTTGAGGCATCTCATGAGGGTGGGGAAGCTTAGGGAGGCTAGTGGAAAATAGGCTTGTGGCTGCATGAGGGTCTCCCTCAATCTTGAGGCGTCTCATATTTCACTTAATGACTCCTGAATTCAAACACCTTCTTGACCATTAGGGATTCATGCACTTGGGATTCAATTAAAGAAGAAGAGATAAATTGAAAAATGAACGCAAGTGCACCAAACATAAAACAACTAACCACTATGGGAAAAAAATACACAGAGGTCATTTGGTCTTATAGATAGAATGAATGAAGCTCAAATAGCAAACTAAAGAAAAAAAGGAAGAATGAATATATGGAGTAAAAAAGAGAAAATCAAGAAAGTCATGGTTGGATGAAGGTGATAAAAGTCTGAAAAAGACAGAGGGCAGAAGTTTCAGGATCAAAAGCAGTGTATGAATCAGAGTACTGATATAAATAAAAGAGTTTGGATAAAAACCCCAAAAGTGATATTCAAGGATAGAAAGGTGTGAAGATACAATATTTGACAGTAATAAAATTTATTTTCTGCAAATGTTTATGATCAAATTTTGTACACCTGGCAACAATGCCTCTATCTCTTTCCTTTGCTTACTTGTTTGCTTAGAGGTCATTTCGTTTCTGATTTAGGAATGGAATACAGACATGAAACAAGGAGATGAATTTTTTCCCCTTTTTATACATTTTGGCTGACTATTTTTTACCATCTTTCTATGTTTTACATAACAGTGCTTCCTTTGAAAAGGAATAGTGTAATGTGTATTTATGTATTTAATGCTTAAAACATTTATTTACATATTAATCAGAAAATGTCTTTAAGAACCTGTGATTTTATTATTGTGTGCATGTGTGTGTATGTGCGTGTGTATGCATGCATCCATCTTTAGGCATGTGAAAATGATGAAGTGATATGAAATAAAATATGTTTGCCTTTTAAACAAGAGAAATGGCGAGCTAAACTTGCAATAGACTTTTCTGAAAAAGGATTTTTGAGAGCAAAATAAACATCTGGAAGTTATTATCTTTCTAACAATGGTAAGACAAAACAGAAATAAATGCTTTTAAAACAGACAGACCTCACCCCTATTTTTCTCTTTAATGACTTCTCTGAAAACAGAAATGTATATGTCATATCCATACAAATTCTAAAGCTTTTGTACAGCAGAATTTTTTTAATATGTCCATGTCCTTGTGTCCTAAGTGCCAATTCATTTTGATCAATTTCCAACAGACATGTCTGTTCAGAAAAAAGTATTATAAGTTTAAAACTGGATCTTACTGCCAAGTAAGCACATACAGAATTGCAACATTTTAAATTCGGATCATCAGATTGAGGCTGCAAAAATACAGGCAACAACTGGATAGTAGCAAAGGTCTCTTTTTTCTTTATCTTTTTGTTCACCTCTGTCATCCAGAATTTTGCAGTCCAGATCTGGTATTCCTATTTTTAATGGGTTTTTTTTTATAATCATACCAAAAGTGGTTGTTTGCTTTCTATTTTAATAATAAAACATGTATTATAATTTACACCAGAGACAAATTTTAATTAAAATCTGATGGTAGTTAGGAAAGCCATTGGTGTTCTGGAAAAGCTTTTATATGGTGAATCCTTCTTTACAGCTAGTGATTAGAATTAACTAGGGTTAGAGGTTTTTCCTTGATGTTATGACAAACAGGAAAATACTATGGCCATTAATAATTATTGGATTTTTGTTGCAATTTCTTATGCTCCTTATTCTATTTTAAGGTTTGAATTATTTATAAGAGAAGCAGTTTGCTATAGTGCTTAAGGAATCAAGCTAGAAACCAGGAGACTGCAAATTCTAGTCCGATCTTAGGCACAAAGCTAAATGGGTGATTTTGGGCCAGTCACTCTCTCTTAGTTCTAGGCAGGAAGCAATGGCAAACCACCTCTGAAATCTGCCCCCAAAATGTAGGGACCTATGCAGACAGTTGCCAGTAATTAACATCAGTTGAATAGTAATAATAATAAGAGACACACTGAGAGAAGGATGTTAAAATTTGGGAATCCTACTTTTTCTATGCTGTTAACAGACAAGTGAAAACTTTTTTATACCCAGCAATATCAACACAATATCTTTGTTTGTATACTGTACTTGCAGATCTGAGATTTTTTCCCTATTATTCTCTGAACCCCGCCCCCCTTTTTGTTGTTGTTGTTGTGTTTTGTTTTACAGCATGTTTACAGGTTTTGTTAGGGTACATGACCATTTTCTAAAACAAAGAAAAAAACACTTCTTAATTCAAAGGCTCTGACATAACAGCAACATTCCAGGAATACAGCTCTACAATCCTTCAGGCATCATGAATTGAGTTTGGAATGGGCTTTCCTTTTTCTACAAAAGACACATGTTATATTTGTCTTTCTCACATTATTGAAAAGGCACAACAGGAGAGAATATAAGAAAAATGAACAGTAGAACTGATGAATATGTGAGAAACAAATCTTTTTATTGCATGACATGGGGAGGGTGTGATTTAGCATACAATTCTTGTGATATTAAGATTTGAAATGAAATATGTATTCATTGTCAGTAATTTTTCCTCTGTACAGTATTCCTGCTTTGATTCATCTATGTGATTATATCCTAAAGTGATTAATTCCATATTATTCAGGTGACAACATATTTGTACAACTATACGTTCAAACATGCATAATGTAGCCCATATTTAGTTGTTCAGCTAGTAAAGTAATTGGGAATGTTTTTCAGTAAGTGCTACTAAAATCCAAGCGAGCTTGATAAGGAGTTTAACCAACATTTATAAAACATATAATGAAATACCCCACACAACAAAGTATCATGTTGCATCTTGTGCACAGGTTTTCTTCTATCCTATGTAAAACAGCAGAGAACTTACTTGAATAATTGTGAATAGTTATGTGAAGCAAAGATTTCATAATTCAACAGTAATTTAATAAGTCACTTTCATGAAGAATAATGAAACAAGGAAAGGTCAGTCTAGTTTTCTTACTCAGCACTCCAAGAGCTTAAGATGATATACATGAGGATATAGTAAATGCACTAATAAAATGTTGATTCCTAGTGTTGGAGTTGGATTGGAAGAAAACAGAGCTCAGCTTCAGCCTCTATTCAACCATGGAGGCCATTCCTAACCTAGCCTTTGTCACAGGCTTATCATGGGGGATAAACTGGAAAATATAAGACTTTATCCTAAGAGACCCAGCCTGAATTAAGAAAGACTTTTTTGACTGTTAAGCTATTAAGCAGTTGAGGGGTCTGCCTCCTGAAATGGTGGTGCTCTATCACTGCAGTTTTTCAAGAAAAGACTGGACAGACATTTCTGAAATTGTATAATGTTTCTTAAACTAAACAGAAGTTGGACTAAAAGACCCCTAACAACCCTACAATTCTATGAATCCTTGAAGAAGAAAAAAATGGACAAATTTCCAAGTCTCTCTTCTACATATTAACTTTTATAATATCTTTATGTTGTCTACAGACATCTAATATTTCTACCCCTTCTTTTAGATTCTTTTAGGTTCTTGTTTTTTATATATAGTTTCTATTTTAATACATATATTTTAAATATATATTAGGTGAGAGTGACCATGTCATATTGGAATTCAATATAATGCAAACATAAGCAATAGAGCATAATCATATCAGAGTCTTAGATTTTAAAAGGCTGATTTTAACAAACTCAGACTTAGCTTGGGAAAGATTCTAAAGGGGAAAACAACTCAAGAAGCTTGGGAAACTCTGAAAAATATGATCATAAAAACCCAGGAAAGCACAATACCACTGAAAAATAAAAACAAGAAACACAGGAAGAAACCAGCATGGTTGCACAAAGATCTCTCTAATAAGCCAAAATACAAAAAGGATAAGTACAAAAAATTAAAAGAGAGACGCATAACTGAGGCAGAGTATCATCAGATAGCTCATATCTGCAAAGATGAAGTCAAGAAAGCAAAGGCTCAGAATGAACAAAGTCTTGCAACAAAAGTCAAAGATAATAATAATAAAAAAGTTTCTTTCAACATATGAATAACAAGCAAAAAGTCAAGTAAACAGTCGATCCACTAAAGAGAAGAGATGGCAAGGAAGTAATAGGGAGTAAAGAGAAAGCAGAGCTGCTTTCAAAGGTCAATCAATCAATTCCAACTTCTCGTGAAAGATCACGAAGTTGGAATTTATTGATTGACCTTTCTCCCCCCCCAAAAAAATCCCTTCCTTTGTTTCCTTGCACATGGCGGTGATGGTGGATTGCAAAGGAGAAACGGCACGGGGCTGGAAGTCAAGTAAGGAAAGAAAGGCAATTTCTGGGGGGGGGGGGAGTGAGGATTTATTTCTTTACCTGCCCCACTTGTTCTGAGGCTGCTTTCCGCTCAGACGTGTTGCTCTTCCCAATGGCCCAACTGCCCACTTCAGCGCCCTCCCTCCCCAAGCCCCTGCACTCCACCTACTGCTTTGGTCAGTCTGCTGGCCCCCACCTCAACACCCTGCCCACCGTCACCCAGCACAGCTGTCCCAGGGGCTGCAGGTGCTGGCCTGGCATGGGAAGGGCACATGCCCCATCCTCCCTCCACCATAATAAGGTTGCCATGCCCACCCTCCCAGATGCCCTCACCTCCCCAAGAGTATTTTTTACTAACTGGGACTGGGACAACAGCATGCATGCCTACAGCATGCTGCCTGTGGAACATGTGCCATAGGCTCACCACCACGGGTATAGGGTCTCCTGCTTGAGCAGGGGGTTGGACTCGATGACCTAAAAGGTTTCTTCCAACTCTGTTATTCTGTATTATTCTGTATGTCTTCTAGCTTTTCATATATTTTTTTCTAGATTCTGAAATATCTTCTATGGTTTTGATTGACTTTACTCATTTTCCTTATGCTGGTCTGTGAGTGTAATAATGATATAGTTTGATTCACATTTCTTTTGCAGTCAGTAACTCAGCTAGGCTTAGTGAATGGAGTTGCTCAAGATCACCTAATACTTAATTTCATTGCTGAAAGAAAATTCCCACTAGATACTCTGGAAAACAAAGCAACCTTTACTTTCCCTTAATTATTCTCACATGATGCCTCATAAAAGTGATCAGTAAACCAGCTTGTTTATAAGTAGTTTATATAACTAACAATATGATATATGTACCCTTATAGAAGAATGCAACAAAACCTTAAATTTTGTATTTAGACAGGACAGCAGAGAATTATGTATCTGAGTTGTTATTGTTGTTATTCTTTGCTTTGAGGGCTGCTAGAAACTTCTGAAAAGTTTATCATATATGTGCTGTGCAGAAAGAATATCAAAACTTTATCACATCTGAACTCTTTTCATTATTTATTCCAGCCCTTAAACTGGTATTTTTGCCAATTATTCATAATAGCTGTCCTCTTAAACTAATCATACCCCAAGCCAATCACCACATTCAGTCCTTAAATTATCTTATCCTAGATTGTATTTGTTTTATAGGTAACAGGCAATGGTATCATTTTTGAAGAGCTGCAAAGCAATAAGAACTATACACACTGTGTTGGCATTGCAAAGAATATGTAGTATTAGATAATATAGTTAGGATCAAAACAAATAAACAAATGTGTGGCCAAGAATAACTTGTCTGAAAATATTAGAAGCTTCTTAACATATTCAAAATCCCCCAACTTCTGGGAAGTTATACTCTAATTGCAATTTTTATTTTTTTCTAATAAATAGTAGTAGTAGTAGTAGTAGTAGTAGTAGTAGCAGTAGTAGCAGCAGCAGCAGCAGCAGCAGCAGCAGCAGCAGCAGCAGCAACAACAACAACAACAACAACAACAGCAACACTGTTGGAAGGTACCTTGGAGGTCATCTAGTCCAACCCCCTGCTCAGGCAGGAAACCCTATACCATTTCAGACAAATGGCTGTCCAGTCTCTTCTTAAAAACTTCCAGTGTTGGAGCATTCACCATTTCTGGAGGCAGGTTGTTCCACTGGTTAATTGTTCTAACTTTCAGGAAGTTTCTCCTTAGTTCTAGATTGCTTCTCTTCTTGATTAGTTTCCATCCATTGCTTCTTGTCCTACCTTCAGATGCTTTGGAGAATAGCTTGACTCCCTCTTCTTTGTGGCAGCCCCTGAGATATTGGAACACTGCTATCATGTCACCCCTCACCCTTCTCTTCATTAAACTACACATACCCAATTCCAGCAACCATTCCTTATATGTTTTAGCCTCCAGTCCCCTAATCATCTTTGTTGCTCTTCTCTGTACTCTTTCTAGAGTCTCGACATCTTTTTTACATCGTGGTGACCAAAACTGGATACAGTATTCCAAGTGTGGCCTTACTAAGGTATTGTAAAGCGGTATTAATACTTCACATGATCTTGATTTTATCCTTCTGCTAATGCAGCTTAGCACTGTCTTGGCTTTTTTGGCAGCTGCAGCACTCTGCTGGCTCATATTTAAGTGATTTCCACTATCATTTTAGTTTTCAAGGAATTCTAATATATCTTTTGTTTCTATTCTCAAGGCTAATTATATGTATTATCCTATTTTTCCTCTTTGTAAGACTTCATTTTCAGTTCCTGATTAGCCTGATTATATATTTCTGAAACTATACCAATTTAAAGCATAATATTCAGGATAATTTCAAGAGGTGGTATCTAATAGTATCTGATTAGTAGAAAATAGACTGGATATTTTTATTTATTCCTTTCTTTTCAAATAACAGCCATCCTATTCCTATGCAACAAATTGCATTTTCTTTTATGAAAAAATTCTCATTTGTCTTGTTAAATTTAATTCCATTATTTTCACCTAATTTTTCAGATCAAAATGAGCTAGAAATAATGAAAAAACATGTCAACCTGAAAACAAAATGAATGCAATTAACTCAGTTTTAATTGATCCTTTTATTTTTTTCAATATATAATAAAATAGTGAATGTTACTCTTACTCTCATATCTTTATCAACATTGTTATTATCTTCTATTTCATCCTTTCTTTTTTAGATTCTTGTTAGAACAAATAAACAAACAAATGAATCATATCTGTTTTCCACATACAGTTCACAGAAGGTAAATATCACTGAGTAAAGGCAATCTTAAAGTGATAATTATATAAAAATATTTAAATTTTTATTAAACATGGATTTAAAAACTGAAGCCTTTTATACTTTAGGGAAACATGCAGGGGTTTCAAACTGTTGTAAACACATGTGCTCACTAGGATATAATTAGTGATCAAAGAATTCATATTGCACAACTCAAAAAACATCACATACTTCATTTTGTTATCAATTGAAATACTTTGGAAAAGTCAGTAGGTAGGATATTATTTTCAATATACACTCATTGATGTATTCATGTACTTACAATATATTCCATCAAACTATTTAATTTTTTTTTAAAAATTCCTTGACATGTCATAGGAAAATTACTTTGTTGATTTGAAAAATGCAATTTTTCACTTTTTGGCAAATGTTGTTGAGAATGTGGTGGCGCAACAGCTTCCTCTGTTCCTGGAGGAAATTGATTATCTTGACCCGTACCAGTTGGGCTTCAGGCCTGGGTACAGCATGGAGACGGCATTGGTCATGCTGGTGAATGATCTCTGGCAGGCTCGGGACAGGGGATGTTCCTCTGCCCTAGTTCTGTTAGACCTCTCAGCGGATTTTGATACCATCGACCATGGTATCCTACTGCGGTGTCTCAGGGGATTGGGAATGGGAGGCATTATTTTACAGTGGTTCTCCTCCTATCTCCTGGGCCGCTTGCAGTCGGTGTTGATGGGAGGGCAGAGGTCCACCCCGAGGACTCTCGTTTGTGGACTTCCTCAGGGGTCAGTCCTCTCTCCCCTCCTGTTCAACATCTATATGAAGCCGCTGGGTGAGCTCATTCATGGTTTTGGGGTGGGGTATCATCACTATGTTGATGATACCCAACTTTTTCTTTCTACCCCGAACCAACCCAGTGATGCCCTCGACGTGATGTCCCGTTGCCTGGAGGCGGTCTGGGTTTGGATGGGGAGAAACAGGCTCCGACTCAATCCTGCCAAGACTGAGTGGCTGTGCATACCGGCATCTCGGGTTAACCAGTTTGTTCCATCGTTAATGATGGGGGGGTGAGGTGTTACCCCCCGATGATAGGGCTCGCCATTGATGGGGGTCCTCCTGGATTCACGGCTCAGCTTTGAAGATCATATAGGAGCCGTGACCAGGGGGGCTTTTGCCCAGGTTCGCCTGGTGTGCCAGTTGCAGCCCTATCTGGACCGAGATGCCCTACGCACAGTCACCCATGCGCTCGTGATCTCCCAGCTAGACTACTGCAACGCTCTCTACATGGGGCTGGCCTTGAGGACCACTCGGAGGCTTCAACTGGTGCAGAATGCAGCCACGCGAGTTGTGATGGGAGTTTCCTGATACTCCCATGTAACACCTCTTCTCCGTGAGTTGCATTGGCTTCTGGTTGCCCTCCGAGTGAGATTCAAGGTGCTGGTGATGACCTATAAAGCCCTAAATGGCTTGGGTCCGGATTATCTGAGGGAGCACCTGCTGCTGGCATCAACTTCCCATCGTCCTGTGTGCTCCCACAGGGAGGGCCTTCTTAGGGTACCTCCGGTGAAGGATTGCTGGCGGGTGACTCCCAGAGAGAGGGCCTTCTCTGTGGGTGCACCTGCCCTTTGGAACCAACTTCCAATGAAACTTAGGACTGCCTCCGACCTCCGCTCATTCCGCCGGGACCTGAAAACTTGGCTCTTTGAGCTGTGGGGCCTGAGGAGTTTTAATTGTGTCTTAATGTTTTAACTCTTTAAACTTTGGGCTTTAAATTTAATTAATTGTTTTAATTTTTTTTTAACTTTTGTATGGTATGATTTTAATTGCTCTGTAATCCGCCCTGAGTCCTATGGGAATAGGGCAGTATATAAGTCAAAATAATAAAATAATAAATAAATAAATAAATAAATTTAAAATCATCAGGTTAGCAAGTACTACCTGGAAATTTTAGAAAAGGAATATTGTACTATTAATACGGTATTAATAAGCTACTATAATACCCTTTAGGCTTCACTTTCCAGACACACACAGTGTTATTTACAGTATATGAATGCAATATAAATTCATATAAATTAGCAATATCATAATGAAAGAAGAAGCAATTTGGGGCACTTAGCAATGTAGACAATTTCCAGCAATATAACAAGCCCATGCAGTTTATTCATTGTTAGTTGGTTACTAAGGAGATGGGAGTACCAGACCATCTTATTTGTCTCTTGAGAAACCTATATGCAGGTCAAGAAGCAACAGTGACAACTGGACACAGAACCACTGATTGGTTCAAAATTGGGAAAGGAGTCCAGCAAGGCTGTATACTGTCACCCTGCCTGTTTAACTTATATGCAGAGCACATCATGAGAAAGGCAGGGCTAGATGAATCAAAAGTTGGAATTAAGATTGCCAGAAGAAATATCAATAACCTAAGATATGCAGATGATACCACCCTAATGGCAGAAAGTGAAGAGGAACTAAAGAGCCTCTTGTTGTGAGTGAAGAAGGAGAGTGCAAAAGTTGGGTTGAAACTAAACATTAAGAAAACCAAGATCATGGCATCCGGCCCCCTCAATTCCTGGCAAATAGATGGGGAAGAAATGGAGGTAGTGACAGACTTTATTTTCCTGGGCTCCAAGATCACCGCAGACGGGGACTGCAGCCAAGAAATTAAAAGACGCTTGCTTCTTGGGAGGAAAGCCATGACAAATCTAGACAGCACACTAAAAAGCAGAGACATCACTCTGCCAACAAAAGTGCATATAGTCAAGGCTATGGTCTTCCCAGTCTGGCTGTGAAAGTTGGACCATAAGAAAGGCTGAGCACCAAAGAATTGAGGCCTTTGAATTATGGTGCTGGGAAAGACTCCTTTGAGTCCCTTTGACTGCAAGGTGATCAAACCAGTCAGTGCTAGAGGAGATCAACCTTGACTGCTCCTTAGAAGATCAGATCCTAAAGTTGAAACTCTAATGAGAAGGAAAGACTCACTGGAGAAGAGCCTAATGCTGGGAAAGCATGAGGGCAAGAGAAGAAGGGGATGACAGAGAATGAGGTGGCTGGATGGAGTCACTGAAGCAGTAGGCGTGAGCCTAAATGGACTACAGAAGATGGTAGAGGACAGGAAGGCCTGGAGGAACATTGTCCATGGGGTCATGATTGGTCAGACATGACTTCGCAACTAACAACAATTGCTATGTTGTTGTTGTTTTTATAAAAGTACTTTTTTCTAACCATGATAAAATGTCAGAAGTCGTCTGGGTTAAAAGGATTTGGTTGCATGCTTGATTGACCTCATGCAGAGAAAGTATATCTTTACAAAAGATATCTGGATGCCTCCAACCTACCTTTGAATATAAAACCTCATTAGCAGATCTGAATTCTGGACAAAAAAGGACCTGCATTTTTCTTCCCATGCTCTTGAACTGCTATCACATATGGCCAGGCTAAACCCCAATAGTCCAAGTGTTTTTTCCTATTTGCACGTTACTAAGAAACAACAGCTAAGGATATGTTATTACAAGTTTGGAAGTGACCCCATTCCTGGCAAGATCCCAAAGCAAACATTTTATTTAATTGAAAAAAAGCAAAATGTGATATAGTTGATAGTTGTAATTATGATTGGCAAGTAAATGAAGCATAAATGCTACTATGGAAAAAAATTAAATATGAATTAACAAAATAATGGTTTGATGATTCATAATTTTACCAGTGGAACTGAGCAGGAAAAGTATATAAAGAGTGGACATTTTTTGAAAGAAAAATGACTCAGCTTTTGCTTTGTCAAATATGTATATTACTATCAATTTGCAGTGCACCAAAATCAGGCAGAATATTTCCATAAGCTCGACTGCTATGACTTGGGAAATTCCACAATTTAATCCATCAATAAATTACAAGAGTATGGAGACATCCTGTCACCATGGAATTGCATCAAGTTTGGCTTTTATATGTAAGATCTAGTAATGTAAGTTTTAAAAGTTTGACTTTCCATGGAGTACCCTTCATTGTAAGATGTGAAGTGATAGAGATTTATGGTCAAAATTCCAATGACTGGTGGAGCTTATTAGTCCAGCTCTAACTAAGGAAAGATATATGGAAATACCGAGCATCATAAAAAATTACAATATTAAATCATGCATTAAATAAAGAAATTTCATGTACTCAAACTATCTTCTTTGGTTTTACCAGTTATCCTTGCTGAAAGTATTAGTAGGAAAGTCTTCTAAGATAGCTTTTCTGCACAAGACAATTATAACATGGATAATTGAAGAACAATGTAATCAGGAATATGAACTACTATAGCAACAGGAGACAATGCCAGCATGTTCCCATACAGGATAATAATTCTTGTTCAGAAATATGAACATCTTAGAATAATTTGAAGTTGTATAATTAAAGTCAGAAAAAGCCTTTCTTTTCCAATAGCAAAGGTAAAATGCAGATTTTCAAAACAAGAGCAAGGGGTGTTTTTTGTTTCTTTGTTTTAACAAGAGCATTTAATAATTAAAAACAAAATGTCTTCATTTCCTAAACTTGTCTTCGTTAAGAATGAGCTCATGCAGCTATGTGCAGGTAGGTGTGCATTTTTTTGTTCCTGTGCAGAGAGGAAATGGAAACACAGTGCACCCCTTAGGTGTCTCTGCAAAATGTTAAGTCCTCACTTCATACAACACAGAGATATACACACTCCATCAGCAGAATGACAGGCATTTGGCTAGTACACTTGATAAAAAACATATTTCACATTTTAGTTATTATAAACTGTGTGGTCTTATGATGCTTATTCATACTCTCCTCTAACTTGTCTGTGGTCTAATTATTTTTTTTACAATCTCTAATTAATTTCCTTATAGTTACATCTTTGAAATTAATAATTTCAAGACTCTGGGTTAATTGTGTGAAATATTTTCACTGTACTCAGAAACCACTAGAATTTGTCTTGGTTTTAATGTCAATAGTGCATAGCCAACACAGATTAATTCCAATGGGCTGTTTAAAAAGAGTGTTGTCTTCATGAATAATGTGACAATTCCTGCCTCCCTGCCCGTTTCTTATTCTTCCAGTTAGCCTGGCCAGCTCTAAAATGGAGAGGCCAACAAAGCCTTTTCAGTGAAGGGCAAAAAGGCTACTTGGTTCTTTATTTGAGGCATTTCATTCAGTCAAAACAATCAATGAAAAATATCACAGCTTGTATCTCAGGATATTAGACATCTTTACCTGCTTCCATTTACTGCACCATTAATTTCAACAGTTTTTTTAATGAAGAAAAAGAATTACAATGATATAAGATGGCATATGAATAAAGTGAGGGATCAAATAAAGATTAAGTTTTAATTCCCACTTGTACATTTGTGGTTCAGGTTTCAGAAGCACATGAATACATCCAGGGGACTGCTTCTTAGGACATTTGGAAACCAGATAGTTGGAGCAGACTATAACAAAAAAGGAAAATACCCGGAAAGCTGAAGTAGTTTTATCTTTAATCAAGTGAATTGAGCTTTGTGGCTTTTCTGAAGATTATTCTTTGTAAAATTCTTGTTCCCAAGCAACAAGCACATGAGAGGTTGAACATGCCATCTTCTTTATTTCTCCCATGTCCCTACAAGACCTACAAGACCTCATACTTTTTTCCTCACTTTGTGTTCTTCAGAAGGAAATAAACTATCTTTCTAATCATTATGTAATTGCAGGAATACCATACATTCACATTTCTTTTTTGGTTTTCTATTATTGTTGTTGCTGCTGCTGTTAAATAAATCTTGACTATATCTAACAACAGAGCTTTCAGCCTTGCTGTGAATCTTCCTTGGGCTTACTAAAAACTGAATCTGTATCTTGAGAACAAAAATGACCATGAGGGAAACATATGTGCTGCAGGTTTGGATGTGGGAATTGAAAATACTGAAGGGAGGGAGCTATTTATATGGATTTTCCTCATGTGGGCCAAGTGAAACTCACACTCAAAAATTAAAGGGTTGTTAGGCACATGGCAAATCTGAAGCAGTCATACCAGCACACAGACGTTCTAGGCAACAATGAAAAAAATGATAGAGGATAGAAAAGTTTTAAGGGCGTGTGTAGGCCAAAGTAAAACATCATATTTCCTGCATTCATTACATGCAGGTTATTAGTTGATAAAAGCAAAGGTTCTTTTTCAAAAGGAATATAATGCCTTCCATCCTCCACCATTCAAAATTGAAAAAGCTTCTTGGATGAGGAGCAAAACATCCTCAAGGAAAAACAAAGTTTTTCCTTGAGGATGTTTTGCTCCTCATCC